>JAQQZZ010112891.1:0-12682 GCA_030265115.1 Mopalia vespertina | reverse complement strand
CCCCCCCAGAGAGAGCTAAAGAGTTATCCGGTCTGCTCATCTATCTATCCGTCCGTCCGCCTGTCTGTAATACATTGAGTTTTCCCCACTCTTCAGCGGGTCGATCGTAATATTTTCACACAGCTCTTTGATCACAACTCAATTATGACCCTTTTTAATTTGCAAATGTCAGCTCATCGGCATTTTGCAAACTTTCTAGATTGAACGAAACGTTTGTAAACAGTTTTCGTATAAAAATCCATGTACTTAGTTTGAGTTTCGAGCAGTTTTCTTAATTTGTGTGTAATATTACGGCCATCTTCACTTTTAGCCATTGTAAGACTAGCCAGTGAATGTGAGTATGGACAACAGCTGTCAAAAGTAAATGATTCTAAATAGGTGTTGACTCTTCTATATGCGTATTTCCTGACTAAGAGAGGAACATAATTCATAAAATAACTGGTTCTGTCCAGTTCACTATCAACAAATGTTTAACCTTATATTTAAATGTCTGTTTGCTGCACGATTCAGCCATGTTCTTTAGTCTAGCCAATAGCGCTATCGTTGATGGGGGTCAACATTAATATTTAATTTCCACTGAGATAGAAACGCGATCCGTCTCCAAGGTCCATCGGCATGAAATATATCCTGAAATAGGTTGTAGAAATAGTTCTCGTTAGGTGCGACTTATTGCATACGAGAGAAGAAAAAGATCAAACACACATCCCTTATCATCCCACATCCCAGATTATCCTGGCATCAGTCTTGGTTGGATATCGGGGCACTTCCCTGAACCACCAACAGATAGGACACCTTGGAGCATGCTGCTATACAAGGCCGTGACCAGTGACATATGTCGACTTCAAAACTGAAGGCATTACATGATCTCCAAGACGGCCGTACAGTTTCTATTTCCAAACGTAAGCAGCTTACTCGGAATAACACGGTACAATTATCCTATATCGTTAATCCTATTATCTATTATTGATCAAGTAGCCTATTTGATTTCTGGACTTATCTAGAGATAACTAATTAATTGAGGTGTCAGATCTAGTGAAGGGAAGTACTAAGTGAACAGCCTTATCGATTACATTTACTCATGTGAGAAATCGATAATAGAGATCCCAAACCGACTCAATTATGATGTATCAAGTGAACGGTGACCGATTGTTATTGAACGTTGATACAGACTTATATCCCACTGTTCTGCTGGTAACGCCGATTATTAAACAACGAAAACAATATACCATACGAAAGGAACAATGTGTATAGAGAGATAATCTCAATGGATGTATAATCACGTTTGTCTACATTTATATAATGTAAATACATCGTATATATATTTTGAATTAATGAAGAGAGAAAAATTTGCTCGCCTACACCGGGATTCGAACCCGGGACCTTTGGGTTAGTAATCACACTGGCACAGGGATGTAGATTAATTAAAATCGATGAATCATCTCATGCGTTCGGTGGAGGCAAGTAAAACTGTCTTTCTTTACAATAATATATATATGTTTCTGAAAAGTAATCGAAATGGCCCAGGGATGTAGACGATGGTAACTGATATTCCGAAATGACCTTTTGTCAGAAATTCCAGCTGGGTTTAGGAAAGGTTACTCTATCTTGGACCACATGTTTAACCTACAATCAATTATAGAAATTATGAAACTAAAGAAAAAAAAACTGCTCTGTGCTTTAATCGATCCCAGAAAAGTTTTGATAACGTGAATAGAGAAGCCCTTTGGACCAAGCTGATTAAGCATGGCATACACGGGAAAATATTAGATTTGATTAAAAACTTGTAAAGCGGTATACATTTTGCGTGAAAGGAGAAATTTCTAACCTGTTCCCATGCGATATAGGCGTAAGGCAGGGTGAAAACCTATCGCCTCTTCTTTTTGCTATACATCTACACGATTTAGAATACTATCTGGAATCAAAATTATGTAAAGCTTTGAGATTAGAACGACCGACAATGGTATAGACTTATACCTAAAGAAATTTAGCACTGTTATTTGCAGCTGACACCGCTGTATTAGGAACTACGGAAATAGATCTTCAGACCTCCTTAGACTCATATAGCCAGTACTGTAAAGTATGGGGGCTTACTATTAATAAGGAAAAACTAAAATATTGATATTTGGGAGTAGAAATCATATCAAGTTTACCTTTTCGCTTGATAACGAAAACATCGAGATAGTCGATAAATTTAAATATCTAGTCGTCCACTTTAGCTGTAATAGAAATTTGAGTTACAGCATGAGACAAAACGTACTTAAAGCTAACAAAGCTATTTACTGTTTACTTAAGAAACAAAGAAACTTAGATTTAACTTTGAATTGTATTAGTGAACTGTTTGATCAAACAGTTTAATGTCGGTATAATATTTGGTTGCGAGATCTGGGGAACCGGAATATTAAATGTGTATACAAGCAGCAGAAATTAAATTTTTGAAACAATTACTGAATTTGAGAACGTCCACTCCTGGTTATATGGTGTATGGGGAGCTGGGTTGATATCCTATTGAAATAACTATTAAAACTCGAATAATTAATTACTGGAGTAAGTTACAAACTGGTCCAGTTTGTCCACCAAGCTCTGTTGTGTCCTGTATCGCACACCAAAGCAGACAAATACTCATGGACTAAAAAGGTGCAACAAATATTCAGTGAAATGGGACAATTAAAATTGTTTATATATGAGGTCCTGCCTAATCACACCCGGTTAAATATATTCGTCAAGCGACGATTGCAGGACCAATACTTGCAAACGTGGAACGGTAATATGGCAAATTCAGACAAGGTTAGATTTTACAGAAAAATAAAACATAAGTTTGAATTCGAAAAATATTTGTCCATACTCCCAGATAGTCTGAAGTAAGGTTTAATCCATTTCAGAAAATCAAACCACTCTCTGCCTACCGAGACTGGTAGATGGAACAGAATACCAGCTGCCCAAAGATCCTCTGTCTGTAGGGGAAGAATAACATTATATTTTCGAGTGTGAATACTACAAAAATCAATGTACACAAAAGATACCGTATTATTTTAGTAAAAACAAGTCTAGTCACGGGTTTACCAGCCTCTTCACCAACTGTAATATAAGTGTATTAAGACAAGTTAGTCAGTTTATTAATCTGCCCAAGTGATTCTTATTCAACCACGTATTATGCGAACACGCTATAAAATGTTGTTACATGTATAATATACAACAAATCTATGAGCTAAATTTTCTGTTAAATTCCATCTTACAGCCCTACATCTCGCTTATTGACGCACTGGTGCTCTCAGAGTTAAGGGGCATCAGGCAGCTGATTTGGTGTGACGTCATGTTTGCGGTCCTCTTCTTGTCGTGTTTTTAATGTTTCTGTGACTTCATATTTCGGCTATTTAGTTTAGTCAGATGTACGGTATTAACAGGTGCAAAACTGACATTGATGTGGAAGAATTGTGTTAGAAAGTTCAGAATTATAACGGTCAATTTATACAATGGTATTTACTGTAATAAATCACATTTGAACGATTTAAACTTTGATCCATAAGGCATAAAAACATAATCACAACGGCCTAACAACGCCCAACTCATGAAGCCTATCCTATCAAAATAAATGACTTGCCATATAATTTTGTAGTTGAATGATTGTTTTCCGGTTTCCTTGTCCAGTCTTTAATGAGCACGGCGTTGAACATCAAACAATCAATCTCTCCAAATTGAAGTATATTTACCTTTATGTTATCATATGTTGTACCGTTTGCTACTTGCATGATCTGTCCTCAGTTCATTTATTATTTTTCATAGTCTCGTATATACATGTACAGTACATTAGTGCAGATGTTAACGTATAAGAGCATGCATATGTTGTAGTAGGTATATTTTATATGGTTTGTATAGTGCATTTTTGTTATTCCATATATAACGTATTTATTTTATGTAATATGTAGTTACTTGTTTTCCACCATTGTCCGCCAAATACCAATCCGTATTGTATGTAAATTATGTCTATGCCCAGGAAGGGCCTGAAAATAAACAAAATCTTTATCTGACATAAGTACACCTCGCCAATGGTTGATGATGTTTCGACATTGCTTTATCGTGGTAATGGCCATTGGTGTTTCGACATAAGATGGCAGTCCGAATGGTCGATAATGTTCCGACATTGATTCACCTCTTATTGATGATCCGTCATTAATAAACAGGGCGAATGGTCGATTGGGCTCCGGCTTTAGTTCACCGTGCGAATGGTCGCTGAAGATCCGATATTAGTTAACAGGGCGAATGGTCGATTGTGCTTCGGCTTTAGTTCACCATGCGAATGGTCGCTGAAGATCTGACATTAGTTAACAGGGCGAATGGTCGATGATGTTACAACATTGATTCACAGTGACATTAGTCACTGATATTCCGACAAAAGTTCACCTCGTGAATGGTGCGTAAGGTCGACGATGTTCCGAGATCGGTTCACCTTGAAAATAGTACATGATGATCTGATATGATGACTGAATCACAAACACACAGAATCATTTTTGTTGATTCAGTGTCAACAAATTGTTTCGTGTGTGACGCGTGGGCTCTAAAATATCTGTTATATATCTTAGGTTAGCCACACGGCGTATATTGAATTTGAAGAGCCTGAAAACCTGCGGCTGCCGTACGGTCTGTGAAATGATGACGCGCGGCGGCCGTCTATAGGTTTTTGACAAATTTGATCATATGGCAATCGTGCGGCCAGACTGACGCTACATACCTAGATTATCTAGGAACGGTGTGCCACATACAGCAAGGCCACCGTACGGGCGCCATGGAATTCCTGCGGCAGATGCAATTTTGTGGGGGTACGCAAAAGTCTATTATTATTCATAATACCCTAGGGCAGTCGCACTGCACACGAAAGACCACCGTACGCCCGACAGTATGGGCGCCATGGAACCGTGTTCGTCTATTACAGAGAAGATATTCTGCCTCTATTAAAACCCTATTATTAATAATGCAGCAAATATAGAAACCTGCACAGAACATGGAATAAATGTCTGTAGAACTATTAACTGGATATGATATAACATACGTCCTGAGATGGAATCTAATAAGTGGTGTACACTCATTGGAATAAGCCCAATCCATCAATGGTAAAACAATTAAAACAACCTGTCGGCAAAGCTGGTGCATACTTAAAAGTGTTACATAACATTCCCTATTATTTATTTATTTCTTCTTAGATCAACAGGATTAACGCTTTAATCATTATTGTGCAAGGAAACCAAGATGCAATCGATAAAACTCTATAACATTGAGCTGGCTGCTGGCTGTACAACCGTCTAATATAAAATCGACGTGTAATATAAAATAGATGTGTTATATAAAAAATGACGTGTAATATAAAATCAACGGTAAATATAAAAAGTTTGACCTATAATATAAAACGGCCCTTTACGCCAATTTCTCCAAATAAAAAAAACAATACGACTAATATAAAATTATTTCTCAACCGCCAAATATAAAATACTCACCGTGTAATATGTCAACCTTTACAAGAGTTCGTTCTCTCTCCCTTTATCTCGGTCAACGGCTTGGAAAAGAGTTCCGATCAGCATGAAAATTCCAACGCCGGAGAATTAATATTTGACCGATGTACAGAAAAACAGTAGGAAACGTTGCTACGGTAGACGAATTTTATGCCGTTCAAAGAAAAATTGATCGAATGATTAAATACTCGTAAACGTGGCATTTTATACGGAAATACGTTTTACAAGAACTTTTTAAAAGTGTCTCATTCGAATTACAGCAAATTTGTTTTTATATTTTGAGATTACATTTATTTTTCCGAAATGTTTTTCACTGTGTAAATTGAAAATCCCATTGGTTTTTTGTAAAAAAAAAATTATTTTTGTAATTGTTTGCACACTGCGGGGAACATCGTGTTTTTCTTTTCAAAAGTATGTAGTCACAAGAGCCGCAGGACTTTTGTGTGTCAAATTTAGTCAATGACCACAAAGGTTCATTTACTAGGAAGTAGTAGGCCTACTGGTTCATTTTAGTTTGCTTCTTCTGTCGGATATGAGTGAGAGAAACAGGACTATGATGTATTTAGATAAGTCTATACCGAAGCTGAGGCATATTGCTGTGAACACGACCGTATTGTACAAATGCATTTAAGTGCGTCCCAATACCCTAGTTACTCAATAATATTGAAATTGAGTACTTTAACAACCGATCCCTAGCACTGTTTCTATTAATTTATTTATTGCCTTCCTTTTTACAAAACCATAAAATTGTTGAAATGTTGTTTTGTCTCTATGACCATACTCAATTAAGGATAGCTAAGTGGGGGCGATTTATGTAGGACACGTTAGGTCGTAATTAAACCACCCATATTAACGAAAACATGGACAGTAGAGCCCATTCACATGGCGCCATGCATTTACCAGCTTGAATGTTAACTTTCCTTCACTTCGTCCGTGGTAGTAAAAAATAGACGATGGGATTAATTTCAAATCGCTACACTTTAACTTAATTATGTTACGAGATGTTTCGCTTTCTAACGTGCTCACGGTATGTAAGAATGACTTGTGAAACTCCCATGAGATAAGGTGCATGTACACCTATTAGACAAAGGAACATCCACATTAACAGAACGATGACAACCGGTATTTCCGACTTTATATCGAAACTAATATAGAAATCTACTACGGTTGACAAAATGTTGGAAAATTGTCTTCAGCTTTGTTTGTGTGGCAGCTAGAGAGTCTTGGTGGGTACTCTTGAAACTTTCTCATTTTACTCGAGCACACGGAATATGCTTTGTTTAGGAATTATATATACAGCCTGTTGTTCGATTTGCAGTTGTATGGATCACACCCATGACCAACAGTTTGCCGAAATGTGCCGCCAAATTAGAAAGTGACAAATAATCGTTGAGCAATCTTGCTATCTCATTGTCAGCCCTGTGAGTTTAGCTTCATCTAATTCCAAGTGACTAAGGAGCTGTTCATGCGAACAACTAGTACGCCAATCCAGTATCATCTTTTCTAGATCAACTCAAACATTAACACAGAATGAACAACCAAGAGATGTTCACGAGTCCAATAAATCACGGCAAAGGAACTACGAGATATGGTTAATGATTCAGGCTGTGTAGTCAATGGTATGGTGTATACAAGTCATTAACAGATGTGAGGTGAACTTATCAACTCAGTGGGAAGTGAGAGATAACCTGCTTTATAGACTATAACATACTGGTCGCAGTCACAATTTGATGGAGGTCTAGTTTATAAGATGAAACGATTTCTGGAGTGATATAGAAACGTAGAACCGGTATACTATAAACTAAGACGTTATTATCCTTATCAAGATTTTCCTTCTTATATGTACTTGCGACTTCTAAATGCAAGAAGCCAGGTCTAGTTTATTATTTGATTCTCACTCAGTAAAATCAGCCGATGCCGATGTCAAAAGATTGATCAGCATACGCTATAGATAGTGTCCCAATTATGATCTTTATTAACACATATTCGACTTCAATCGACTTTGTAATAGTTTCACTAAAACAGATTTAAGTACCACAATCGCGTTATTTATCTTAATTACTGTTTTGATCTTCATTGAGCAAGATACTGACAATTTACTTATACATGTCCTTTATGATAATATATAATCAATAGAAGATATTCTGTCAATATAATGGTGACTTTCTATAAAGGTGATTATGTGATATATTAATAGCGTTCAATAGATGCAGGGGAAAGATAGATCTGATTATTGATATACAGTGTGCGAGTAGAGAACCATGATTCGTTAGCCCTTTTAAATATCTAACAAGTTTCTTTGTTTTGTATTACTCTTCTGTCCGGTACTAGCATACCAAGAGTAGCCTATACCATTAAAAGGAAACTGTAATCGATAACCACACATTTTATGCTATTCAGCTCTATTCCATTTTACCAGAAAGACTACTCATATAACAGTCAGTTAAAGTGTCAGCTGGAAATCAGCGTTTGAATTTAACCCCAGCTTTCTTTCCGAAAATGTCCTCTGGCCTTAACCACACCAAGACATGCCTGCAGAAAAGAATGGTATAATGATCTCTGTCGGATGCATACAGTCAGGTGATGTTTCGGTAAACGATACGCTTGATTAAATCGTGTACAGCAGCTGTCCAAGCCGGCGGTGAGTGGTCATTCTGTAGGCATCATACTTGATTTTCTTTGATTTAAAATACATATTCCTAATTATTGTACAGATTTATTCTGGATAGATTCTGTTGTCACTTGTACTCATGGGAGACGATTGGTCGTGAGAACTTGTATGTGGCTCTTGTTCAAAATAACATCAACCTCTGTTCGAAACGGGTACCCATGTAAACATTTCTTTGTTTCGTATCAAGCCCGACTTTAAATAGAATTAATCAATCCTCAGCGTCTACTTACCTTTGTGTGTACACATGCACTGGACTTTTTTCATAACCTTAAGTTTATTTGGTGGTGAATATCAAATAAAATTTATGTATGACTGTACAAATCTGACTGCTTTGAGAAATAATCAAATGATAGATAAAACAATACATGTCATACAAATATATCAATGTATCAGATACTTGTTAAGAATTAAATATCCCAGACAAAATTGTCCCTTCTGTACCAATTGTCAATAAATTGCAGTCACAAAACACAAAACAAAAGACGAAAACAGAACCGAGTAAAATAATAACCATAGTTGTGTCCTTTATCGATATGGTGATGTTGATCTATACTAGTATGAATTTCTTACAATGATCTGATCTAATTCAGGTAGGTTATGTAAGTCAACATATAGATGTTTCCGTCATCAATCGGTTGAGGTGTGTCTTCTGCTGTTTATTGATTACCGCTGTATTCAGTGGTATAAAACAAGAGGTGCTCCATACACTATACATCAGGACTTCGTATTACTTATTAACAATGTTTAAAATAGCATAACATGTTACATAACTTCTGAGATAACACACACATTTACTGTAGTGCATTGCTCGTGCCATTGTACGAAGTGTGGAGTCCTGTGAGTAAGGACAGTAGAAATGGAGATTGTAGTTGTGTCACTGTTCACTCGCTGGAAATACACCGCCTGGAAGCTATGGACAAACATTAACAGTCCAAATTCCACATTTAAAGAGCATTTGTATATAACCCTTAACATTAAGGTTGTGTGGCTTTTCACTCTTTTGTTCTGATAATATATCTTAGGGTACCCAGACGACCGCCTTAGCCCTGTTCATTAAGGTGAACTATTGGCTTTATTGTCATTTATTTTAGGTAAAACATCATGTGACGTTAATGGTAGCATGTTGGCTGACAGCCTGTACATGACAAGTTACACGAGAAAGTGCGTGACTCCACCGATTGAGTCAAAAAAGAGGCTATGTTCTAGCATTCGGTGCTCAGTACCATTGTAACAAACTGGTCTGTCATAATTACCGGTGTTATCCAATCGGTTTGTTTTATTCTATTCTGATATCACGAATAAATCGTGTACCACTGATATTTCTCTGCTGATAAGTTGAGATATTTGCGGCTAGCAAATGTCCCCTGCCTAGTCAAGAGAAGGAACAAGATATAAAGCTTTTATAGATTGTATGAATATTAACTATTTGAAAATACTAGCAGTAACTGTTCGTGGTAAGTATTTTTTAGTGCAATGGCTATGATATCTGATATAAATGATCATTAATGAAACTGATATAAGACATTTTCCATAATTCAAATGTAAAACTGTGCATTACAGTGTATAAAATGTCAAATTAAATTTGATGACTAGTCAGTTAATGAAGCTGAGCCTCTATAAAGACTCATAATCTGTATAGAATGTTTCAACTGCAGTTATAGCCTTTTGCCGTTGGATTGTATTTACTAGTGACTTATCTAAATATAGGGCTGTACTCCGTCTATCACGCTATTGTTAGTCCGTGTTTCATGCTACATGTATTACTCGTATTAAGAGCAGTATCGCTCTCTATTTATCTTCATTAGGGGAATCTCGCTGCTGTCCTTGGAACAACATTATTTCCATTTCATTTACAGTTAAATCTCTGGGCTGTTGAGCTGTGTCATCAAGGCGATGAGATCTTCACAGTGAAATCTCTGGGCTATTGAGCTGTGCCATCAAGGCGATGAGATCTCCACAGTGAAATCTCTAGGCTGTTGAGCTGTGTCACCAAGGCGATGAGATCTCCACAGTGAAATCTCTGGGCTGTTGAACTGTGTCATCAAGGCGATGAGATCTCCACACTGTAATCTCTGGGCTGTTGAACTGTGTCATCAAGGCGATGAGATCTCCACAATGAAATCTCTGGGCTGTTGAACTGTGTCTTCAAGGCGATGATATCTCTACAGTGAAATCTCTGGGCTGTTGAACTGTGTCATCAAGGCGATGAGATCTCCAAAGTGAAATCTCCGGGCTCTTGAGCTGTGTCATCAAGGCGATGAGATCTCCACAGTTAAATCTCTGTGCTGTTGAGCTGTGTCATCAAGGCGATGAGATCTCCACAGTGAAATCTCTGGGCTGTTGAACTGTGGCATCAAGGCAATGAGATCTCCACATTGTAATCTCTGGGCTGTTGAGCTGTGTCATCAAGGCGATGAGATCTCCACAGTGTAATGTCTGGGCTGTTGAGCTGTGCCATCAAGGCGAAGATATCTCCACAGTGAAATATTTGTGCTGTTGAGCTGTGTCATCAAGGGGGATGAGATCTTCAAAGTGAAATCTCTGGCCTGTTGAGCTGTGTCATCAAGGAAATGAGATATCCACAGTGAAATCTCTGGGCTGTTGAGCTGTGCCATCAAGGCGATGAGATCTCCACACTGTAATCTCTGGGCTGTTGAGCTGTGTCATCAAGGCGATGAGATCTCCACACTGTAATCTCTAGGCTGTTGAACTGTGTCATCAAGGCGATGAGATATCCACAGTGAAATCTCTGGGCTGTTGAACTGTGTCATCAAGGCGATGAGATCTCCACAGTGAAATCTCTGGGCTGTTGAGCTGTGTCATCAAGGCAATGAGATCTCCACAGTGAAATCTCTGGGCCGGTGAGCTGTGTCATCAAAGCGATGATATCTCCACAGCGATACAGAGTAATGTAGCCTACATATACGTTAAAAATAAATCATGACTCAGTGACGGTCTTTGACTAATGTAAACTGTCATGTCATGGATTGGCCTGCTTTTTTTGGTGATTTACTGCACGAACACGGTCTTTGGAATATTTAGTACAATATTCAACGTACCAAAAATAGGCTTATTCTGTATCGAGTATCTATCGAGAAAACATTATTGATGAACCAAGCTTTGCGCTAATCATAACCATCTCAGTTTATCATAAACTGAGCGGGATCAGCTGCAATTCGACATTTTAATATAAACATATCTATATTTTCGTCGAGCATCCAATTTATCGGATTCTGGCAATGCCTTCGGGAGCCTTCAAAACGAAATAATAGTCATCTAAGCTCAAGCCACTTGTGTTTTATAGTCCCATTACCACTGTTTACAGTCAAATATGAAACCAATGTGTTCTTATAGCTATCTGTTCTGATACGTGAAAAGCTTCAACAAACTGTACAATAAGCCAGGCTTGCTGGCGGCTAAAGGAGGTTTTGTCGCTGTGTAAACGTCACTTCTTCGGTTTGTTAATAGGCCTACAACTGTAAAGTCCATCCGTTTTCACTTTCTCAGATGTTCGTAACAAAAATGAATTTAAAAAGAAAATGTTATAAGTAATCAATTTTTATCTTCAATTTGAAATTGTATGTATAATTAGTTTCGTTGTGTTAATGGTTGCCCAGGACAGCAAACGAATTCAACATGAAATACGTCTACAAATCCAACTGCTTTGAAATGGTATTCCCCTTGAGCAAACGTACCAGGCTGGTATAATTCAATAAAATATCAAACATTAGCTATAAATACAACAGCAGTCTGAGTGTTCCCTTAAAGCGGCAGGCAGTTTAGCAGTCTATGAGCGTCATTGAAAAACTGTAACTTCTCTTTCCAATTCGATTTTTAAATACCATTAAATAAACAATTGGGGCAATGGAGTGTGTATACGACGGTTTGCTGTGCAGCAGGCGCCAGATGAATCCCTTGTTGTATACGGACCTAGCCATACGAAGGTGGATATACTAGGGTTTAATGCTGGCAGTTGAATGCACAGGTCATGTATTATGGAAGAAGATAAACGCCAGATATTATGTAATTTTTTGTTTCATTTTTTTTTTAGATTTAATCATATATTGCCGTTGGTACTTTGAAAAGAGTGACAATAATGTCTTTGAAATATAAAATCAGAGTATACAGAATAGACTTAAGGTTGATATTACTGGATATCTGACATTTAGGCCGTTATCACACTTTACGTTATGACAACGGGATGATTATATATATAACATAGGTCATTGTCAGCACTTTGCTTTGTTGTTATTGTAATTTCGCTGCAGGGGGACCATTTCCTGGTCAACTGTAGACTTGGGAGTGTGCCCTGCTGAGGCTAAACTTGCATGGCATGTGGAATACATTCCTATTGTCTCTGCATTCGTCTTGAAAGTCTATACAAGACGATAGGAGCGCAAACAAAGGTTGGATACGGTCCCTTGCAGTGGGATGAACTCTTTTGTACATATGTAAAATAAAAGTTTATTTTACATAAGTGAAATTCTTTTTCACATATGTGAAATAGTTA
>JAQQZZ010112880.1:0-15232 GCA_030265115.1 Mopalia vespertina | reverse complement strand
TGAAGAGTAGCAATGCTGTCTTTACTTAGCACTGGAGGAAGATTAACTTTCCAACATTATGAAAACACTTCACATTTTGGTTGTGCTAGTGTCAATATGAGCGAAATACCCTTGAGCATGGCGTAAAACACCAATCAATCAATCTAAACCGGAATGAAATGTTAAGAAGCACACGGTGTGTAACATATTAACACCGGTCAGACAGATATATTTCTAATGCTGTATGGGCTCTCTGGCTAAGGGCAGTTTGTTTGAAGAGTAGCAATTCTGTCTTTACTTAGCACTGGAGCAATAGTATGGAAATACTTCACATCTTGGTTGTAAATTATTGTTGGAATACACCACCGTCATATACGGTAAGTGAAATACCCTTAAGCACGGCCCTAAAACACCAATCAATCAATCAATCATAATGCTATATGTAATATTTGTGTCTTTCAGTACATGTATATTTTGTGGAGAGAGGAATGAGGGTTTCACTGAGGAAGCTTTGGATGTTCACTATTGGAAAAGCTGTCCAATGCTGAAAAGATGTGCTAACTGCAAACAGGTACATTCTCATTTATCTAACAGGTTTAGGTTTGGTTTGGTTTGTGTTTTACGTCATATTGAAATGACACTTATGGCAGCCTTATTAATGAAATAAATGAATCGTTGGACCTCACAGTGTCTCACTCAAGTCAGAGATGACAGGGAAATAGTGGAGGAAACCTGACAAATTCCAGCAGTTACCTGTACATGCAACTGGCAAGTTTCCCAAACTCAACAATTCTATTGCAACTTTGTCAAAGTTCAGTGGCCCATTCCACAAAACAATGTTAGCCTAAGTTTATCTTAATTGTCATGAGAACCAGTACTGAAAGTATTGTGTATTTGTGGTAAATAAGATCAACTTAGTCTAAGATTGTTTTGTGGAAAAATACCCAGCATTAAACTGCTACCTTTTCAAAACTCTCAAATTGCCCAAACTCCAGCAAATACCTGGTTACTCTCACAAACTCCAGCAAATACCTGGTTACTCTCACAAACTCCAGCAAATACCTGGTTACTCTCACAAACTCCAAAGATTAACTGGTAGCTTCAGCCAACTCTGGCAATAACTGATTATTGCTGGTAATAATCCCAATCCCACTGCAAAGACTTGTAGAATATCAAACCAATGACAGTTTTTTATTTATTATTTGTTTTATAGGTTGTGGAGATTGCTGATTTATTTATTATTTTCTTTATTGATTGTGTAGATTACTTATTTATTTATTTATTTGTTTGATAGGTTGTGGAGATTGCTGGTTACACAGAGCATCTACTGACCGAGTGTGATGCTAGCAGCAGTTTCAAAGTCGATCCCCGATGCACAGAAGCCATTCCTGTCTCAGAATTTGACCAACATGTGTCCGAGAAGACCTGTAACCGTATGTATTACATCACTGTTAAGACAACCAGAATAATGAGCATATGAATGATTGACATGAATTAACAAATGTATCCTTTTTTTGATAATTTCTAGACAATTCCCTGTTAAACTGAGTTGAGTTCCTTGTAGTAATTAACAAGCTTTATGTTTTGAGTCATGAAACAAAGTGAATCAATTTAGAGCATCTGTCATGTCTAGATGTGCTGCATACTATAAAAGCTTAGTGTGACTATAAACCATGTACTTATTTAAATAAATAAACTAATTCAGTGAATTTACCTTTTAATTATTATCATATTATGTTCAATCAATCAATCAGCCACTCAATCGACCAACCAACCAACTAACTAATCAATCAATCAATCAATCAATGTTTTTTAGCTGTTGTTCCAAACATGAATCACTGTCCACTGTGTCATGAGAACATAAGTGCTGGAGAAGATGGATGGAAGAATCATCTGATGAAGAAAGATGGCTGCAAACAGAATCCCCGTCGACTCTTGGCATTAAACAAGCCAGCACCAGGTAAAGTCTGTGTGAATGTGGTGGCGTATAGACATACTGGAGGTGTGAATGTGGTGGTGTATAGACATACTGGAGGTGTGAATGTGGTGGCGTATAGACATACTGGAGGTGTGAGTGTGATGGTGTTTAGACATACTGGAGGTGTGAATGTGGTGGTGTTTTAGACATACTGGAGGTGTGAATGTGGTGGTGTATAGACATACTGGAGGTGTGAATGTGGTGGCATATAGACATACTGGAGGTGTGAATGTGGTGGTGTTTAGACATACTGGAGGTGTGAATGTGGTGGTGTTTAGACATACTGGGGGTGTGAATGTGGTGGCTAAACTGGATAAAATAAAAAGGAGCATAATGTGGTTTATATAATAATTTTATTTGTTAATAACTTCAGAAAGGACTGCATTTCTAAGGAGTTTTATGGCATTGCTATAGTTTCCGCATACTTAAGCTCATGTAATTTGCCCAATGACATGAAAGTGTTAAATCATCAACAGTCAGTTATGATTGACATGAATGACACAATTTGGACCCAGGATGTTTGTTTTACTTTGTGAATATTTTGATTTTTCTTTTTGTATAAAATTGTGAAGTTGTGATAGTGGTACTAACCGCTGGGTGGACATTTCTTTCCCAACCGTGCAAAACACTTCATATTTTATGGTTGTGTTGGTTGAAGTAACCCCCAATCAAACAAACAATCAAATCATTTGTTTCAGTGTCAAGCACCAGAGGAAGTCCTCAGTATGCTATAATACACCAAGCAAATGTCGGTAACTATTTTCAACAAACTGTATAAATGCCTAATTTTTCTATCATCTCTTGTACAGGTAGAGGTGGTGCAGCTCCTCCGTCCAAAGCGAAAGGGAGATCTGGCATCCCTAAACCATCCCAGGGTAAAGGCAAATCAGGTGGGAGGTAGTACCAAGGCAGACAACCCAAGGCTTCATCATGGGCAGATAACTCTGTAGATTGTGTAGTACACTAATAACAGGGGCAGACTACTCCAGCTTCTTCATACTGTGATAATTTGGTAGTTTATGCTGATTGGACAGATCTGACTTTCACTGTTATCAAAAGTATACTTCTGCAGACTTTTATAGCCAGAAACTATTTATAGATTTGTGTATCTACTTTATTATTTGTTTTGAAAGCATGGAGGTAGTGACTTATATAGTGTCAGCATTGAAAACTAAAACTACAGCCCACGCTTTGTAGTGTATAACTACATTTACTTGTACTAGTGTCAAGGGAGACAACCCAGTTGTTGACTGGATCAAGGATATATTAAGAGGTGACTGAAGACGTGAGACATGTTATACTTATTTGGTATGATAACAGCGTGCGTCCTTATTGAAGAGGTATACTTGCACCTTACCTAGTTACATGTTTGTAGCTGACATAGGACAATACCACATTGCTGAATATTCTTTGGATTTTATATGTTGAAAACTTTATTACAAGTATCTATTTCTAAAGTAATATCTATGAAGGGGTCTGACCATTGCATTGTAAGTCTGTGCTGTAGTCATTCAAGCTCACTCTGCTATTAAATATTTTGTGGTCTTGTAGCTGTCCTGGAGTACTAAATCATGTGCCCAATAAAAGGTCTCTCAAATTCCATTACCAAATGAAAGTGCCTTGATTGTTTAAAGCCCCTGTAAAAGCATTCCCTGTAATGTAGTGCATGTAGTGCTGTACTTTGTACCAGAATCTTGCTCCTATATTCATGACATGTGAGGATGGTACTATTGGTCCAGAATCTTGCTCCTATATTCATGCCATGTGAGGATGGTACTGTTAGTCAGGAATCCTGCTCCTATATTCATGACATGTGAGGATGGTACTATTGGTCCAGAATCTTGCTCCTATATTCATGACATGTGAGGATGGTTCTGTTGGTCCAGAATCTTGCTCCTATATTCATGACATGTAAGGATGGTACTGTTGGTCCAGAATCTTGCTCCTATATTCATGACATGTGAGGATGGTACTATTCGTCCAGAATCTTGCTCAGATATATATGACATCTGTACTGGTCCAGAATTGGCGCCTATATTCATAAATGTAACAGTTGTACTAATTGCCCAGAATCTGCTCCAATATTCATGAATTATAGCGGCTGTACTAACGGCCCAGAATCTGGTGATAAATGCACATGGCTTCTAACATACCCTGGTCTACAGCATAGGTACAAAATGAAAGACTGCTTATGGAAGTGAAATAAATACTTGTGATTGGATTTGAAATAATGAATCTGTACTATTTCAAGATCTGTTCTAAGCATAAAAAGGCTTTCAGATTTTGAAGAAAGTTCAAAATATATACTGTCTAATTGTGCCTCCATTAGGTAAAATAGTTTTGTTTGGTATTTCTTGTAAATAACCTTTGAGTTATATAAGCTGTAAATATTGTAAATATGGAGATACTCTCTTCTCAACAAGGATTCAATCACATATATCACCTGAAATTCTTACACGCACACAAAAAAACATTATTCTTTTTGTCAAAATAAAGTAATGATAAAACTCTTCATACCTTATTTTAAGAAAAAAAGGATGGTTTTTATATTAATTTTTTTATACACACAATAATCCTTTAATTTTCAGTCAGAAAACATTTTGTATTTGTAAATGAGAAAGAACAGGTGTGTTGGTGGATTTTGTGTAATCTTTTCCCTTTAAATATATGTTCCATATACATGTACCTGTATATTAGTATTTGTTTACTTTTGTCATGTAGCCAAAACTTTTGAGTCTCTTTAAGAGTTAAGAATGGCTTTAGTTCCATTTAGTGCCATGCCTGTAGTTAAAGCCTAGCAGCTTTTATGTTATAGCTTAAGTCAACATCTATATTTGTAACCATGCTTGTGGAAAAACATGTTTGAATTCTGAAACCTAGGCTTACACATTTTAGAGGAACAGAATTGAGGGAGCACCTCACAACTTTTTATTTATTAACTGTGGGTTTCTCTGGCTGTCCTTGTGCTTTCCAAAACAGAGGGTTAAAACAAATTAGATCTGTTTGTCATGGTGAATAACATGGGGGTTGTTTTCCCCCGATGGTTGGCTTATATAAGCTAAAGGAGCACAACTATGCTGATTTTACTTATTATTGGAGGAACATTAACATTTAGACAGAGCAAAACACTTGAGACGTCTTGATTGGGTCAGGGGGCCTATTCTCTGCTGGAGAACATGACCATCATATACAATAAAACAACACTGAACATGGTGCAAATACCACTCAATCAATCTAACATAATCAATGGAAAGCTTAATTGAGAAGTGTGTTCACCAAATGTTTTGAGTTTTGCTCGATTGCTGAATTTGGCGATCTTTCACAGCTAGTGATGCTCTCCAAATTAAATATTATTTATTGTAGTGTATGACTTACCTTTACTTTAGGTTTATTGTAAATGTGAAAATCAATTCAAAGGTAAATCAATAGTCTTTAGCAATTTATCCATAAACTGTCCTAATATATTTAATATTATCTACAGATTTTATTATTCTTTATTGTTGTTTAATCTTCCAAATCATCCATTTATGTCATTGAGAAAAATATACTTGTATATCGGTTTAAAAACAGTCAAAATATGTAGTTTTGTGCTTTCCATATCCTGCCAATTTGATCAAATCTAGTTTGACCGGATTATATCATACAACAAATTAATTCCGTCGGTGTATAAAGTAATTTATCATACAGAGTTGTATTTCTGTTGTGTGACATTTAACTATTATTGTGGCCAATTTGTGGGCTTTCTTGTATCGCTGCAATGGAAACATTAGCTTTTTTGTCAGTTTCCCAGAGATGTAGTGAATAGCAACTGTCTCTGTCATAAATATACGATATCCAATAAATGCTGCAAATGAAAATCTGAAATGTCACAAAAGATAATGGCACTGATTAAGAGTGTAACAACCACAGATGTGGAGACAACAACACCGCTTTATTTTGATTAGATGCAGCTTGAATGAATTTATCAGATGCCGATGGAGATTTTCTGCAATGAATAATAAGTAAATATATTTTTCTCAGGCCTGTGATCTTTTCTGGCAGAACCTTAAATACATAAATGTAAGTTTATGAAAAATAAAGCAAAATTGATTTCTTTATTGATGATCTGATTGACAAAAATTGTCAAATGCACCAGCAAAATGCAAATTAAGACAAACACTGCAAACAATTTCGGAAACCAATAAATCTGTCCTCTTAAACTAAGTTTGCATAACCATGGGAAGACGCTGTTCAATCCGTTCTCCCCAACAACAAAGGTCTGTTTTTCTACATTTGGCTGATTAACTGTGATAAACACGACTTGACTGTCCTTGTTGACAGTGCACGTCACAGTTCCAGCTCCCTTGAGCAAGGGACATTTGAATGATAGGCCTCTCATCATACATTCACCATCAATCAAAGGTAAATATATGTTGTAGTAAACTTTAATTTTAAAGTAGAAGCTTTATTAAATTTCCTGCTGTTGTAGAATATGAGCTAGTAGAAACATAGCTGTTCAATAACCATTATACACATATATTTAGATCACTGCTTAAAAATAGGGATTTAAAAGAGATTTTTCTTCACTAAGGTTCTGTAAAACATGTATCTTCACAATGGAGGATAGGATCTGGTTAACTGAATTAACATGATAAAAACAAAACAGCCACATCTTAGAATAAGGATCTGGGGTCGGCTGCTCAAAGTTCTGTTAACATTGCTTTAGCGTTGCGCTACAAAGAATTTTTATAATGAAGTGACATCCATTTGTTTGTTACGGAATGTCCTCAAACAAGCTGTTCTGCTAACGAAGCTTTGAACAACCAGCCCCAGGTGATTTCACAGGTAAACTGCATGTAGACGTCTGTTATATGTTATAGATCCTATGCTGACACAACTACAGCAGGTCACTGAGAGAGCACGACGTAATATGAACGACGTCACTAAACAGGACAAAAGCTTGCTTCACACCGAGGAACGACTGCATCAGATGAATGAGGCAGACAAAGATCAAAAACAGATCAAGAAGCAGGAAGAAATAATTCAAGAGATGAAAACTTCGAAAACCTACAGCATTTTGCGATTAAAAGATACAGAGCAGCAACTAGAGGCTCTTAGAACATCTGTGGAATTGAGAAAACCAGAAAGCTTGGAATGCAAGAATGCCACCCGAGTTTTAGACGACATTAAACAGTACCTGGTTAGCATCGCGGGTGAAAATGCTTAAAGAACACGTAGCCTACTGTACCTTTAACAACGGAAAATTCATAAAATAAATAAAGAAGAACTAACATTTTAAGACCTGGGGCCGATTCCACAAAGCATTTTTTGACTTAAGTCAAAAAAAAAATTTCATATTTTCGCCACCTGTCTTAATTTAGTTTTAAAAATTTAAATGTAATCATAAATTAATTACATTTTCATAATAATGCCTGAATATTAAATGTTGAAATGCAAAACTGTGAAATTTTAGAACCCTTAAACATTTTAACATAAAACTGCTTTGTGGAATCGGGCCCAGTACTAAGGATGAATTCACAGGCATTTTTATCAAACTAATTCCAAAAGGACATCTCCTGAGAGAGTAATTTCTTGTTTATACCTCAGGTGCTTGTGTTATTAAGTGCAAATGTTACTTTATGGTACAACTTAAATGTAAAAGACTTCTCAGAACAACAAATGACACCTCAATTTAATATTTTATATAATTTCTGCTTTCCTACCGTATACTTCTAGTTCTATGTAAATGGAATGTAAATTTTTTTTTTACATATTTCTGTTGTATTATTTCCGAAGTCTTAATTAAAGTTTATCTTGTTTTGTACAAGCCATGACTTTCCAATTAATATTTCATCTGATCATGATAAGCCAATTTTATAGCAGTAAACGTAATAAACAGTCTTCATGTTATTTTAGGTCATGATATTGATTTTACTGGTTGTCAGATTGATGTTCAATGTTTTTAAGGAATAACCGGTCATCATTTCATGTGATTTGTATTTGAAATACAGAAGCCTTCCTTATTTTGCCTCTTGACTAAAATTGGCCTAGGAGTATTGTAATCCTCATGTTCGTCTGTCTGCCCTTTCGTCTGTACGTCTTTTCACCATTGAATCACTAAATTCGGAATTACTGTTAAACTTGGATGTCACACTTAAGGGTACTTCACTTAGATGACCACTGAGGGTCCACTAATTCTGCCTTACTTAAATACAAAAAAAACTTATAAAAATATCAATGAAGTCCATTATATACCACTGAAACCACATGTCCATAGAGAACCATAAAATGAAATAACTTATATATACCCTATAACTTCTAGAAGTTGGGACAGTGAAATAGGCTCTACCACAGGGGGTCTTACATGTTAGTGTCCCAAGCTCTAGATGTTATAGTTGTAAAAGTTCATGTTGAATAAAAAGTCCATGTTGTACGATATGTCATGGTAGACAAGTAAAACAAAAATCACATTGTATTCTACACATTTCAATGACCTTTTTTATTATACATTTTATAAAGTTTTTAGAATTGTTAAGAAGTGCTATAAGTCGACTTTTAATTGCCAATTATGTTCTACTGTGTAAATGTGTTAGCATTGAGGTAAACTTGAGGTAATACTGTAAAAGTCCACTGATAAATACATGTCAGATCCAATAAATCATCTCTAAGCCTACACCATCTCAACTTCCTTACATGAAATTATAGTTAAGGAAGCTATTTAAGCACTTGTCTGGAGGCAGATGATACATTTTTCAGTTCAAACCATCAAGATGTCTCAGAATAATTACACAAAACTCCACTGACGTACCCACTTACAGGTATGAGAGCTTTTGGCCCTTTCTCAAGAAAAGGAAAAACAAAAATCTTGAGAACGGCTCCAGAATGAGGGCCGAAAGCTCGTAAAAGTAAATGTTCATGTGGAGTAGCTCAGTGGAGTTTGTATTTTTAATCTACCTTTAATCTTGTTTATTATAATTGTTCGGAGACCTCTTGATGGTTTGAAATAAAAAATGTATCCTCGATCTCCATATTAATGGTCATTACCTTCTCTTGAGATGTCTGTAGGTTACCCATAACACAACTCGAGATTAAGGTTTATTAAGAGAGTTGTCTCTGGGAGTCTACCTAGAACATAAGAGGGTTCATCGATGCCAGCGTGATTGCTTTTTAGAAATATAAAGAATAAAGGTGATTTACAGTAGGTAGAATCCAATATGCAATTCCCACCAATCTAATATGGTATTGTCACGTGGTACAGAAGGTTTTCATTGGATCATACATTGTATATATTCATACACAGTATATGGTAACTCAAAACCGCACTGACTGCTCATGTGTTAATTAGTTAGCTAGACTCCAGGGGTCAGTTGCTCGAAAGACGATTAGCTGCAACTACCAGATTAAATTGCTAATAGGCCTACCGGGTTAGAAATAGACCTTCAACATGGCGTGACGTCATCTAACAGCGGATTAAATTTAATAGCGCTTTTAGCAACTGGCCCCTGCTCACCAACCTTCTTTTTGAGAAGGTCAAGGTGGTGGGCCTTTAATGCTGGCAGTTCAGTGCCTAACTAGGGTCGAGGGTTTGATTCTGGGACAGGTTTCAACCTGCAAAATGCTCTAAACAGGAATTTGTTCAAAGAAAGTGTTATTCCAAAACACTATTAATGAGTCGGTTTGTTTAGGGTTTTATTAATGCTGTAATGACAGGTTATGCCAACCTTATGCGTGGAGGTTGACCTACACAATAAATATTTTTAGCGGGCGAGTTCTTAAGCTTTCCTTCAGTGAAAAGATATGATATACCCATATCTGTACACTATATGACTGAGGTACCCTGTTAACACTGAGGGCAATTACAAAATGCAGATGTAACAGATCCCTGAATTACAATATCAAAAGGGAGCTTCCTGTTGCCCACGGAGTTGAGGGACAACAAGATCTCTCCAATCCTCCTAATGTGGTAGTTTTGGTTCTTCTTCATTCCCATGTGTCACTGGATTAATCGATTTGTGTTTTACGCCATGCTTAAGGGTATTTCACTCCTATGACGGTGGACCAGTGGTGTATTCCAAAATAATTGACATTAGCACAATCAAGATGTGAAGCATTTCCATACTGCCAGAAAGTTAATCTTCCTCCAGTGCTAAGTAAAGACAGTGTTGCTACTCTTCAAACAAACAGCTCTTAGCCAGAGGGCACCTGTGACTGGATATAATAGGCCCATATCCATTTACTATATCACCAGTCAACACCACTAGCAAGAGACAAAAGGGAAATTAGTTTTGATTCTTCTTATCCCCACGTGTCCCTGGTGCTACAGCAGACATTCAGAGAGGAATTTGCCAACAGGACAATGAAGCATCAGTGATCAGTATGTTCTGTCAATCAACAGGTGAGGAAATGTACCTACAGCCATACCCTAAATCACCTCAAATTCGTCCATAATATTGATATTTTGGAAGCTATTTAAAAGACTTGGAAATTGTTTTTGAGAGGTAGAAGATGAATTTTTCACATAGAAAGCATCAACATTTGTTAAATTACATGCTGTCATAACAAGCAAAAAAGTAAGGTTTGATTGATTGATTGGTTTTTAACGCCATGCTTAAGGGTATTTCACTTATATGACGGCAGTGTATTCCAACAAAAATTGACACTAGCATAACCAATATATAAAGCGTTTACATAATGTTGGAAAGTTAATTTTCCTCCAGTGCTAAGTAAAGACAGCATTGCTACTCTTTAAACAAAACTGCCCTTAGCCAGAGGGCCAAAAAAGTAAGGATGTCATGGAGGAAATTTGAGGTGATTTAGGGTACTTACCGGACAACCTCAACACTCTGGATTCTCACGACACTCCATTATTATAATGTACATATCCACACAACCACACTGGATGTAAAATAACATTCAAATAAACAACAAAATTTACCAAACTTAAAATGAAATGATTTTTATTGAGAAAATAATTTTTTGTATACATTTGTTATTTTTACATGTTTGTTCAGGCAAAATGCTTCCGTTATCCGTCTTTATATACATCTCCCCTATCAATGAACCCTTAAATTAACATTAACTGAGAATTTTGTTGAAATGTATGACGATGAAAAGAAATGTCTTGATCTGGACCAGTTTAATAAGGCAAAGTAAGCGTATAGTACAAATGATCAGTAATGGTGATACATGTACAATCATTACCACACTAGACTTGCAGTCTCCATGCAGTCTGATTGGTTTACGTCCTACATTGTACTGATGTACAATCATTACCACACTAGACTTGCAGTCTCCATGGTTTACGTCCTACATTGTACTCAACTCTAGGTTATTTCATTCACTTGATCCAAAAAGGTGAAGGAAACACCCTTCAACATCCTGAACAAGATATGTAAGTAAACCGCCAAGTGCTTTATAATGTCATTATTCTGGTCTGTGACAGTGTTTAAGTCACAAGGTTGACTTCAAGGCAGGTGTCTGTGAAAAGATAGCTATGGGGTTTAACACAATACTTAAGTTTATTTCACTCAAGGGACAAGCCAGAGTGAACATATCCCTCCCCCGAGTACAAACAATTCAAAGAGAGGACAACCCAATATACAAACATGGATCAAATTTAACTTAAACTACCTTTTTTGACATTACAGACAACTATCTCCAGTTAAAAAATGAGAGAGTATAAAGTCTCTAAGAGGATGTTGATGGTTTTCAGATTTTATGTACAGTTAAGACATGTTAAATTAATTAAAACGGTTCCTTCAGATTGTCCCTCAGTAGTAGTCCTACACTAAGCTAGACATGAAGGCAACTAAATCAATGGTCTAACTCTTCAGTCTTTAATAGTAATAATGTTTATAACAGAAATCACCACTCTCTAGTAAATTTTACTTGCTATTGAGGCCAACAATCTATAAAATAAATTTCCTGAAATTAATGTAATACTTGTTAAGACCAAACTAAATTTAAAGTATTCAGTCAGAATGGTAAAATATTCTGCAATATAAAAAGAAAGAGAAAAGAACCACTGGTCCAAATTAAAAATTGTTGGCATTGGTTATTTAATTAACGGGTATATTTATCTAATTGGGGCTTGGCGCCACTTTTGTTAGGGGTTTTCTTGACATTAATGTTAGTGTTACTGATGAAAGGAATGTGGGGAATCCCCATGGTAGTCACTTGACCTCTGACCCGAAGTCAACAAATCAAGTAAAATATTATGAAGAGAGAAAAATAATGTTAATGATGACAACTTATAACATCTTCCGTTTCAGTTATACATTAGCAGAGTTGCATTAACAATGCAGTGTGAGATTGATGTGATTGTAATATAATGATAACAGATCTAGACGGAGCGCCGTAAAACATGTTACTATATGCAATGATCTCGCGTACACACCTCTGATGTTAAAATACCCATAAATACAAAATTAAAGACAATAAAATTAGATGACCTCTCCCAGAATACAGGTGGGTTTCTTTTTTCACCTATCTAAAAATAAATATGCATCTAGGAAATCTGAATTTTCAAATTGAAGACAACTGTATCCCAGAATAGGGTTTCTAAAAACTGAAAAAGACTTGCTCTTTAGAACAGTCTTCAAACCACTTGTCGTTAAGTCGGCAGGGATTGACAAAAGTCATCTCTTGTGAACCCAGGATCCATAATATTCATAAAATGAGAAAATATCCAAGACTCTCAGTTTGATATGGAGTAATGTTTGCTATCTTCTGTGTCTGCAAAGCCAAATGCCAAGTTTAATCCTTCTTACATGAAGCTGTGCGCGTGAACAATACCCTTCTCATGCCACACAACAGAATACATCTGTGATAAATTACACAAACATTAAATGCTATATATGAATTTCCATAAAAGTTTTGACAAAAATAGATTCTGATTAAAGAGGTTATGACCCCTAATGTAAAGAGGTCATAACCATGGTGATCTGAATGCTATGGAAACTTCAAAGATTTTGCCAACAGAACACCAAGTGCTGCCTCTGGATTGCCATTTTGTTTCCGCAACTCATCGACAACTTGTTGCCGTGAAAATCCTGTGGTCATTAAACGTTTGATAACGTCTTCTGGGTATGGGGACGCTGATGATGATGCTCCTGAAGGCCCTGTGGATGGGTTCAAATCAGTTCCTGAGGTACTCGCACCAGACTGCCCTGCAAATATACAAGTCAAAGGAACATGATGTTTGTGATTTGTTGGTATTTATAGTCCAGGTTCTCTCCCTCAAATAACAGTGTGTGTATTCTATTCAAATTCTACTTATAGCATTGATGTGTGTTTAACAGACGGGCATAATAAGAGGATACATAACACTTGCATGAACTCCTCATATACCTGATGCTCACCTGGGTAATTAAACCTGTGAGATGTACATGAAGAAGGGTCAGTAGTCCAACATGTGAGCCATGATTACAGGTACATGTAAAGTTGATTGATTGACCAGTGTTTAACGCCATGCCCAAGGGTATTTCCCTTATATCACAGCAGTGTATTCCCACAATAATTGACACTACCACAACATTAAAATGTGAACTCTTTTGTTACAGTTGAAAAGCTTATCTTCTACCAATGCTAAGTAAAGACAACATTGCTACACTCCAAACTACACTTAGCCAGAGGACTTCAGTACTATCAGTAATGCTCCCCCCTCCAGAAAGCTTGTCCACAAAACATGGAGCAATAACTCACAGAATAGTTTTGTTTGTTTGTTTGATTGGGATTTAACGTTGTACTCCAGGGTATTTCACTTATATGACGACCGATTGTCCACTGCACATTGTTCCTTGCTTAAATAGGTGGAAAATCAAATGAAAATCTCGTAAAAAAAACAAACAAACAAAAAACATCCCTGCGATAATCGGAGCCACATCGTGGGACTCGCTTATACACCTGATGTCAACAGGCGGACTCGAATCCGTGGACGGAGCATAGATGTAGGATTAGTAAGTAGAGACTTTAACCGCTAAGCCACTGCCGCGGGCCACATGGCATGGTAACGGTCCTTTAAACAGACATATATAACCGCTGGAGAGCAACGTTTGGAGCAAATGGAGGAGTTGTTTGTCTTGTGCTCAATAAATATACGGCCCTCTGGCTAATGGCAGTTTGTTTGAAGAATAGCAATGCTGTCTTTACTTAGCACTGGAGAAAGATCAACATTCAAACATTATGAAAACACTTCACATCTTGGTTGTGCTAGTGTAAATTATTGTTGGAATACACCGCCGTCATATAAGCGAAATGCCTTTAAGCACGGCGTAAAACACCTATCAATCAATCAATAAATATACAACCGAATGGAGGAGTAATTTGTCTTGTATTCAATAAATATACGAGCAAATAGAGGAGTAATTTGTCTTATACTCAATAAATTTACGAAAGAATAGAGGATTAATTTATCTTGTACTCAATTAATTTACGAACGAATAGAGGATTAATTTGTCTTGTGCTAAATTAATTTATACGGGCAAATGGAGTAGTTTTTCTTGTACTCAATAAATATACTCTTTCTCCAATTTGGTTCGTGCGTTCATCGTGTTGGGCGTAATAGTAAAGTCTATACCTCCGAGAAGTATACATCTAGGCGTCATTTGGCATTACATCACTGCTCTCGTGAAACGGCCTGGGAGGCAGAACAATCAAAAAATCATTAGATAATGGCCTGCTCTCAAATCCGAATAGAAAAGACAAATAACTGCCATGGCTCTGGGTTAAATAGAACTGACAAATCACATTAACAAAAAGTTAAACGGGTTTCGACCGATTAGCAAACCGTGCTGAAAGGTCCAAAGACTCTAAAGCAATGGGTGCAAAAGAAAGTTTGAAGCGAATAATCACCATTGTATGTTCGGCTAGTTTTTTAAAGATTTGTCTTAAGCCTGCAGCTGTAGCCCAATAGTGGACATTACTTATATGAATCGGGGATGGTTTTATTTTGTTAAGCGCTTAGTCTGTGTAGTGGTCGTGTCCCATCACACGGAGAAATTGGAGGGAATATTCTGAAATCCACTACGTTCTTTTATCCTAAGAGATCCGGTAAATACCCTGCAGTCTATATGTCTGACACGAACACATCGCCGATACTCTCTGAGAACCTGAGCTAAAGAAATAGATCGAATGCGTCTATGTGTTCCTGTGTTGCTAAACATACAGTTTGTTTGCTTGACCGGGGTTTATAGTCGTACTTGAATGTGTTTCAATTATATTAGGACTGATCGTCCATTTCACATTGCTCTTTCTTAAATACAGTGGAAACCCGAGAAGAAACCTCGTAATCACCAG
>JAQQZZ010112869.1:1950-15232 GCA_030265115.1 Mopalia vespertina | reverse complement strand
GTGACTGTCGGAGGTTTTCTTATGGACACAGGAAAGGTTGAATAAGGTAACTGTCGGAGGTTATCTTATGGACACAGTAAAGGTTGAATAAGGTAACTGTCGGAGGTATTCTTATGGACACAGGAAAAGTGGAATAAGGTAACTGCCGGAGGTTTTTTATGGACACAGGAAAGGTTGAATAAGGTAACTGCCGGATGTAATCTAATGAACACAGAAAAGGTTGAATAAGGTAACGGTCGGAGGTTTTCTTATAAACACAGAAAAGGTTGAATACGGTAACTGCCGGATGTATTCTTATTAACACAGGAAAGGTTGTATAAGGTGACTGCCGGAGGTTTTCTTATGGACACAGGAAAGTTTGAATAATGTGACTGCCGGAGGTTTTCTTATGGACACAGGAAAGGTTGAATAATGTGACTGCCGGAGGCTTTCTTATGAACACAGGAAAGGTGGAATATGGTAGCTGCCGGTGGTTTTCCTATGGACACAGGAAAAGTTAAGTATGATAACTGTCGAAGGTTTTCTTATAGACACAGGAAAGGTTGAATAAGGTGACTGCTGGAGGTTTTCTTATGGGCACAGGAAAGGTTAAATAAGGTAACTGTCGGAGGTTATCTTATGGACACAGGAAAGGTTGAATAAGGTGACTGCCGGAGGTTTTCTTATGGACACAGGAAAGGTTGAATAAGGTGACTGTCGGAGGTTAACTTATGGACACAGGAAAGGTTGAATAAGGTAACTGTCGGAGGTTATCTTATGGACACAGGAAAGGTTGAATAAGGTGACTGCCGAAGGTTTTCTTATGGACACAGGAAAGGTTGAATAAGGTGACTGTCGGAGGTTATCTTATGGACACAGGAAAGGTTGAATAAGGTGACTGTCGGAGGTTATCTGATGGACACAGGAAAGGTTGAATAAGGTGACTGCCGGAGGTTTTTTGATGGACACATGAAAAGTTGATTACGGTGACTGCCGGAGGCTTTCTTATGGACACAGGAAAGGTGGAATAGGGCAACTGCCGGAGGTTTTCCTATGGACACAGGAAAAGTTAAATATGATAACTGTCGAAGGTTTTCTTATAGACACAGGAAAGGTAGAATAAGGTAACTGTCGGAGGTTTTCTTATGGACACAGGATAGGTTGAATAAGGTAACTGTCGGAGGTTATCTTATGGACACAGAAAAGTTTGAATAAGGTGATATAAGTATCAAGTTTTTCTCTTCCACCCTGACTGTAGACTTGAAATTTTAGTAGAAGGTAATTTCCACTTTTTAGACACATTTACCAAATGAAAGGGTACAGAATTTATTCAACTGGGATATTAAAACTGCATTAAGTCGATGCTACTTAATCGGAGATTTGAGCACTACTTCAAAACCAGATGTAGGGCAAAAACACATTTTGGTGCCTTGATACTCAGTAGCTAGAATTACTGTATAGTGCTATTGTAGGCCTACCCTGGTAATTGGGGATATATTTGGTTAATTCCCTGGTTATGCTGACTTAAAAATATCCCTAGACAGTATATGTTGTTTTGTATTTCAAGTTTTTGTACATGTATGTAAAATTTATCCTATACATCCAAAAAATATATGAATATTTGAAAGCTATCCTTTAATTAGCGTGTATACTAGTTTTGTCAGAATGCCAAACCTGAAAACAATTAATTCTATTCTTAAACAGTTGGATCTAACAGGTGAGCCTTACAATTTTTATCATGAACCAATGTTTCAGTTTATTGCAAATACTCAGCTCTACTTGTGATAGTTTGATAAAAAAAAATATAAAAAAACATTGAGTTATATATAATAAAGGAAAGTTGTCTTTTTTATTAGAAACTTCAACGGTTACTTTGAGAAAATGGTTATATATGGGTTATATACCCCATAAACTTAAAGTAAATTCCCTCTATTTAATATATATCCTGTATAGTTACATGCACTAACTAATTTCTTATATATAAATTAGGCTTGGCTTCTAGGTTTAATCATGTACTGTTAAATGATGGATGTTCTGATTTGGTTATAAAACCGGGATCAAATTTGGTATATACCAATAACTGTTATTTCTGTCCTTTTTCTAATTTGGCTAGAAGGCTGAAGCTTAAATGTTTTTTTAAATCAGAATGTCAGAGGTTTGAAAATGAGGATGATTATTTAATATGGAGTAATACATTATTAACCAGAAATCCTGTTTTAATCAATTTGAACACAGGAAAGATGGAGAAAATGTAAAATGAAACACCCTGTTTCTGTAAAAATAGGTTTTATTGATTGATTGATTGATTGATTGGGGTTAATAGCTGTACTGAAGGTTATTTCACTCACATGATGGCCTGTCAGCACAATGGGTGAAGAAAAAAAAACCCGACACCACTGGCAACAAACAAAAACATCACAGGACACTCACAGGACAAAACATAAACATCACAAACGTATCGTCTTCATGAAGCTATAAAATAAATTACAACTTTTCTTCCGCATCATCGCCATCGTAATTGTTTGTTAGATCCATTGGGGTTTAATGTCATATTCAAGGCTATTTCACTCACATGATGGCGTGCCATATGAGATCACCCTTGACACCACTGGCAACAAACAAGGATGAGACAGGACAAATGCAATTACAAGATGCAATACAAGGACATAACAAACAGATCGTTTCCATGTTTCCCCGTAGTCCTGAGAGCACCAGGAAGCTCCCTCCGTTTTCTTCTTGTAAACATTGCTGGGCTTATAAATATGTAACTTGAATCCTCTGATATCCTCATTCATTTTGATCATTGTACACATATATTTGGACGGTTTTTCTTTTTAGTTATTAAAAAAATCATCCGGAACGGATCTATATTTTTTTATTAATAATTAATATAAAAAAAATTATCTGCTAAATATTTTATGAATAAATGAGTGCAAAGTAACATTTACTCAAGAATACACACTTATCATTTAAACTGGGATAAGTATAGAGGAATAAGGATAGAGGGACAATCTGTGGCTGCTTTAGGAACAGGCTAGCTGAGTGACACATTCGCGGGTCGCTGATTCAAAGAGAAGCAGTGTTTGTTATCCCTCTATACTTATCCCAGATTTAAACAATTAAAAATGTCAATCAGAATCACATTGTTTGTGACAAATAACATGTATAAAATTTATATTCGGTTTACTAAATACCGGCTAGACTATGACATAAGTTCGGCCATCCATAAATTTATTTTTTTCATATTATTAAATAAAAAATTTAATAAAGTAGTTTCTCATACATTTAAAATTACTTTTAATTGCCAATATGAATTAATATAATAAAATACACATTTTATTAGAGGTGACCCCATGAATATTAGATAAACAAACATGGCCTCCGTTTGTATGGAAGGACACTTCACTCAATGTTATAATGACCACTTGAATTAGAAATATTAGCACATAGAATAAAGGTAAGTAAATATCAATTAAATACATCCAATTGCAGTTGCTAAGCACAGTTTTACAATAACTTGAATAATAGTAAGGATGAAGACAAGTTTATTAATGACTATGGATGCATCAACAACAACACATGTTATATATGGTTGGGTCACGATCTGACTTAAACGACCTCTCAGATAAACTAGAAATAAAGTCAAGGGAAAATCACTATGGTAGCATAAAATGTGTTTCTCTACAATATTCACAGTATTAAAATCATATTGGACACCAGTCACGTAATATGACAAAGTTTGACCAAAATATAGTTATCTGTAAAAAACGTGTGGCACAATTATATTTGTTTTATGAAATAACAAGGATAGACGTTTTTCTACAACGAGCATACGTGTGACATAAAGTAGGATTTAAAGTGTTTAGATATAAAGCACTTGGTACGTTTATGACGATAAAGACATGAAGGAAATAGACAGTAGCGTGCTCGAGGCAGTTATGGTGCCATAAAGGATTAAATATCTTGTCGTACTTGAAGTATCTATTTCACAAAACAACGAAAACATAGACTATGATTCCCAGATTTCATCATTTTCTCCACGAACAGCCGGGAAACGATTGGTTTTAGATATCGGTCACGCCAGCAGTGAATCATCATGTGGTAAATCAACCAACTGGAGCTTAACTACAGAGTTTACCTGACGTATTCGTAGTGAATAATATTGGGTTATTGTATGATATGTTTACCGCTGTAGGTTTGTTTGAAAATTGTCAGACCAGATAATTAATATCCGATATGTGCCACACTCACTTTTATCGTTGTCCATGTATATGGTGTTCGACAAAGTGTTACATGTAGTTTACACGAAGCAGTGTACTGTCCTGTGGGGGAATCTGTGTTCTATTTTATTCTGGTCGAATAATATAGAACAAAATTGGTGTATTTGTCTAGGGATAACGCACATCTCAACCGATACATACCAATTGGGGACGTTGCACATTCCCAACGCTCTAACTTGGTGTATAAGGGATAATATCACTAAAGGGGTCTGGAATCTTATGAATGGAGACAGGAAGGGGTCCAAGAGAAACCTCGAATAACAACACCAGCCAAAGGCACCGCGGTCCATAAAAGTAATCAAATATTCAATGCATCAAACATTTTATCAGCCCCTTATACAATCTGTTTCTTTTATTCTATGAAAATGGGCTGATTTAATATAGACACAGCGGACAAGAAGAGTGACTTCGGGCGGATTAACACAGTTTCAATTCAAACCTGATTATTACTTTCGTCAGATAAACAACGCGCATTGTGTCGAGAATTGTCGCAAACTAGAGTATGTTGCAGGAGATCCTCCCTTATATTAGGTAGTACAGTCGCCATTCAAGTAACGATTAGCAATTGTGGAAATGTCTCTTCTCGTTCAATGTAGATCTATTTCTCAGTATATAAATAACTACACATATGTTGTTCTATATGCTGTATATACGTTATTAGTTATATTCAGCACATTCACACGACGTTGTTTAAAAAAAAACGCACACTCAATAATACTAAGACTTTCAATTTAAAAACATTATTTAACGAGATAAAATAAGCCCTGTGTGGCTACCTCTCAAGTCAGAACTTAATCACCAAAAGAAATTCAGAATCCTATTACATCTTTAAAATTTATTTATTGTGTATATGTGGTTGTATTTTGATCTCTGGAGAATAAATGACATTAAAAACAGGAAAGTAAAGTGGCACGAAATCAGTAAGGATGGTTTTAAGTTCAACATAGTAACTTTTAATATCTAGTTTCTTTATAAGGAGCTGTCGACAATTAATCCACTGTCCAGAAGAGTCAGCTTGACAACTTTCAACCCTACGGGTATCCAATACGGCACACATGTTGGAATAACACTTTACTGTATAGGGTATATTATTTAACCGTTAGTGCTTATTTTTCCACAGTAATTTATAACTCGCTCTAGTCTATGCAAACCGTATCGTCCCAGATGACCCATAATTGACAGACGACCCAACAATCATTCAAAACGACACAATGTGATCCCTCTATCGATGTTTATGTATCAAATGTGCGTCTCCCAAGTGGTCTATACCGAACAGATGACCCCAAAGTAACCTACTCATTATCAGATTAATGGCCCGTCTATGTTAAGTGACCTTTCGAGTCAGTATTGTATGTATGAATAAGTCATTGAGATAGACCTGTATGTATCAGTGATTAATAATCGCACTTTTTATTAAATCATGAATTGTACTATTTTTCAAAGGAAAACCATTTGTTTCGTTTACAAGTAAGTCTCCCTTGCCCCACTTACAAACTTACCAGCTCGTGTATAGCGAATAGACTCTGAATACAATAATACATACGGAACAACAGGGATGTTAATGTTTATTTATCCCATGTTGGATCAACAGGATTAACTCCCAATGACAGATCATTGACCAGCATTATTGTGGGAGGAAAACTGGGTAGTAAATTAACCCAGAAAAAACCACGACCTTCCGCTGGTTGCTGGCATACCAACCCACATACGGCCCGCGGGAATCGAACCCACGGCCCCCGAGGCAAGGGGGGTATGTGGACCAGAAGGACACACTCGCTAGAGCGTACACTCTAGACTACTTCTCCGCGGATTCATTCCTGATAGAAGTACAAGTCAGAATGTTCGCCTGATATACGATGTAATGTTTACAACAAAGGAAAAAGGGTAACCTGGTTTACTCCTATCAATTGACTTTGAAAAAGCTTTTGATTCGATCTCTTGGAGTTTTATTGAACAGGTATTAGTAACCTTCCGCTTTGGGGAGACTTTAATAAAATATCTACTTGTATACTTCAAAACGACAACCTGTCCTCTTATTTCCATGTGTATCGGGGTTGTAGACAGCGCGACCCCATTTCGCCTTAAATTTGTTTTACTCTGCGCAGAGATCTTAGGGGCAACGATACGAAACAATACAGGAGTTCTAGTGAATAACACTGAACTTAAAATAAGCCAATATGCTGACGACACACAAATTATTCCGAACAGCAATGAAGAAACAATGTTGAAGCCCTAATATGTTTGAATTTTTCAAATAAAATTTCCGTATTGAAAAGAAATATAGAAAAAACTAGCTACATGGATTGAATAGTTAACAGGGTCTAATTTGAAGATATATGTAGCGATGCAAACTTGGACTGGGTAGAAAGTTTATATATTTTAGGAATAACATTTACCCCAATCGACTTCAATAACATTTGGAAAATAAACTATTTGGCACGACAAGAGGAATTAAAACGAGAATTTCAAAAATGAAAAATTAGAAATCTATCTCTATTAGGCAAAATAACTTTAATTAAATCATAAGCTCTTTCTATGTTATTCCTTCTATTTCTTTCGCTTCCAGGCCCACCAATTCAAGAAATACATGAATGAACACCCTGTTGTTTAAATTCATATTGAACAATGGAACAGATCGTATTGAAAGATTCGTCTTGCCAGTTGAGTAAGCAGAAGGGGGACTTCGTTTGGTAAATTTATACCCGTTTATACAGGCATTAAAAGTCACATGTATGCGTAGGTTGATACTTAGTGAAGGCAACTGGACAAATGAAATAATGTGTACACTAGGAAGTAGCTACATAAAAATACTACTACGTCAAACTCAAGACCCTATTTTGGATTAATGTCTTATCAGCTTGGGAAAAGCTACAGAAAAATACTGAAGTTGTGAGTACTTATGATATACTAAATCTTGTCTGTGGTACAATAAAAAGATAAAACGTTCACAACGAATAGTTAACAACTGGTATAAAAACAAAATCATATGTATAATAGATATATTCAAAGAGAGTGGAAAGATTATCAACTTCGAATAATTCTTAACCAAATTTCCAGTTAAAGGAGCATTTTTAAATTTCTAAAATTTAGCTGCCTCAATTCCGAAAGAATGGAAATGCAAACTAGAACTAGAGGGAAATGTTGATATATACTCTCCATTTCACCCCCACACATTAAAACATTATCACAACAAGAGAAGGGAATAAAACTCTATTATAAAATACTTACTAATGAATTAAATAATGGCACTAATACATTTTAATATAGAACTTGGTAAAATGTACTGGATGTCGACATAACACATGGTTGTTGGAAAAATGTTTTTAGTTCCATTTATGAATGTACTGGCTACACAAAATTGATTGACTTTCAGTATAAGGTGATACATCGAATTTTAGCAACACGATCCTACTTAGATACAACCAACAGGTCTGAAAACGAACAGTGTCAGTTATGCGAGAATGAAAAAGAAACAATAGAGCTTCTATTTATACAATGCAATGAGGCTAAAACGTTTTGGACAGACTTTGAAACTTGGATAAATATAATTTGCAATTTAAATATTAAATTCAAAGGTTATGAAATTATATTTGGAGTAAGTGCAGGAAATAAATTACTTAATTTGTTACTAATGATTGCAAAGAAATACATTTATGACGTGAAGAAAGTATCTAGAAACCTTGTTATACAACCCCTTTTCAAACGTGTTAAAGACTTATATACAACCAAAGAATACTATCTATGGTGGATAAAACGGTGGAATTGAAGTCAAAATGGGGAGACAATGGCGTTTGTTTGGAAGAGCTGTGAAAATGAGAATAAATAGGTCAGATGGAGAAAACTCGACAAATTAAACCTATTTGATTTGCTTTCTGATTGGCGAAAACAAAAAAGTTACCCTCGCCCCAAAGAAAAGAAATAACATTTTAAGATCTGTATTCCGCCAATTTATTTAGCCATCATAAGGCGTGAGGTGACATATCTATAGAGACCCGAGTTCGAATCACGGCGGAGGCAAGCAAATGTTTCTTTTTATACAATCAAATATATGTACCCTTCAAAGTAGATAGATGCACTGTATGGATACAAGATGAGAACACGGGTGTATACAAGGAGCGAATTACGTTAAGCCAACAAATGCGACTTGTAAAATCCCGGAGATCTTAATATTAAACTGCTTCGGATTCCGTGTACCTCCCTTGTATTCAACTATATAATGTGATCTTACTTGTTCAAAGTTTATGACGCCGGATTCCCTTAGCTACCTCGGTCCCATGTTTTCAACTATATAATATGATCTCACTTGTTCAAAGTTTATGACACTGGATTCCGTGAGCTACCTCGGTCCCATGTATTCAACTATGTATAATATGACGTCACTTATTCAACAGTTATGACATTGGATTCCGTGAGCTACTCCGGTCCCATGTATTCAACTATGTATAATATGACGTCACTTATTCAACGGTTATGACACCGAATTCCGTGAGCTACTCCGGTCCCATGTATTCAACTATGTATAATATGACGTCATTTATTCAACTGTCATGACACCGGATTTCGTGAGCTACTCCGGTTCTATGTTTTTAAGTATCTGTTATGTGACGTCACTTGTTCAAGGTTATAACGCCGGATTACCCTAGCTACTCGGTTCCATGCGTTCTACTATATTATGAGACGCCAATTGTTCAGGTTAAGACAGAAGGCCGGTTCTTTGACAGAGCATGTTAATCTCCTGAGCAGGAGGTACATTTTATTTTGTTTCCGTAATCTCAGCATGCCAAGTGAGCCTGTGGTAGATGTTGAGAGCATGTGGTAAAGATTGGGAGCATGTAAGTCTCGTTTTCTTCTTCTTGGTCTCGTTCAAACTCCGTCGCTATGTGTTAGATACCGATTTTCCAGAGGCGTATTTTGTGTTATGTTGGGTGCTGCTGTATGTGCATCTTTTCAGCTTACCGTTTTGCCTGATATACAGAACCTATTGGATACAGTAGGAGTGACCCGGGGATATCAAATTAATAAAATGGGGGTAGTAACTTTCATTTATTTCCGAGCCTCCAATTTGATATCCGGGTCACAAATTTGAGATCCTATTTATCCCCAAAATGCGTTTTTGTAGCAATTTCAATCAGACAATTTTCAATACAATCAATCTGTATTCAATCAATATACATTTTCACTTCGCTGTTGAGAAACGAGAAGCGCGCATTGGTACAAACATATCTGGGTCTGTGTAAATCGTCCATTAGAGTGATCACACCAGCGTAACAGAAAACAGTGCCGGTTGAAATGCAATATTTATTTAACTGACATATGAGAGAAAATAACATAAATAGTTTGAATTCGAGACAACGTCTAACATTAACAAATCATTACAGCCATATTGTATAATGTCAGACGTTGAAGAGAAGTTTAAACGGCTCGACAGTATATTGAGCAGGGGAGGCTACTCGTTTTGGAAAGACGATGGCTCATTAACAGGCATCATGTCATAGGTGTCATTCTAAAGGTCAAGCTCTGTCGCCATCGCTAAATTGCCTAGAAAAGTTTTGTTTTATTTGTTTAGTGTTTGACGCCGCCGCTAGAATATTATACTCGTTTGGTGGTGTTACGCAGTTGCTGTTTTCAGGACAAGCAATTTTAATTTGAAGAAACTGGATACGGCAAGAGAACAAATAAGGGGAAGTCATGGAGGTCAGTTAGATTAGGCTGGATATTCCTGGAAGGATCTTTACTTGTTTGGGTTTTGCTTTTAATAACACAGGGTGAACACTCCAGCAAAAATGAAATTAATCGTCTGTCATCCCAGATTGCCACTTAGGCATTGGAATTTTGGCCTTGTATTACATTCGTCTTTAAATATCGTGAAGATAACATTTTATAGAAGATGTTATGCTGTGTGGGCCTTAAGCAATGGTTGTCTGTTTGTTAATAGCACATGTCACTATGGCCAGTTTGTTAATAACTTACTCGATATTACAAAGACCTAACACACGGTATTGTTGTTTCGCCCACGGACAGTAATGACATCCTCGAAGCAGTCGTATAGGTCAACGAAAACAACTATATAAAAACACGGGATTGTGGAAATGGAGTTCTGTGCGAGGAAGAATAATAATATTTTGTATTAAGGACATTCCTGTAGGTTGTTTGAAATAACCTGTTTCTGCGGCGAGAGGTTTGCTCCGTTAATGAACCTCAACGACACAAGTGCATGGCGCTTGTCTAAAAGGAGCCTTAACCTCCGTCAAGTCTTTGGTGTCTGTGGTACCAATATACAATTTGTACTTGAGATACTTCGAGTAGGCTTCTACGTCTCTACGACTCGCTGCTTACATTGTTTCTTGTTTTTACGTCAAAACACTGCTAAACTTAACAGAAAACAGTTATCTATATCAACTCAGGATAACTCTATACGTATGATTAACAATGTATGTGCTCAAATTAAGACGAAGCGGTGGTCAATGTATTATTTGGTTAAGATGTGTTTAATTGGGTGTTATGCCGTATTCAAGGTTAGTTCACTCACTTGACAGCGTATCAGCTCAAATACACCACAAACAGATCGGTTTCTTGTTGCTTTTTATCTTTGAGAGCACTAGGGCAACAGAAGACTCCCTTTAACTCCTCGCAACAAGGTTAAAAAACAATCTCAACAGTTTGCTTAACATATGTATTTATTTAACGGTTTTTCCCATTTGTAATTTTTTGGTATTCCAGAAAGTTTTAACACAAGGCTTAAAATGAATTAAGCGTGAACATAGCATTTAAAGGGGCTGAACCAAGGGCTTAGACAGAAGAATTGAATTTAAATTCTCCCAGGACTCCTATTTATAATTAAGGATTGTCTTTACAATTAACAAGATTTCAGGAGCGCTCGGTCTCCCAACCACCATTCGGCATCTCAAAAACAATAAAGTATTTAATATTTTTTTGAACCAGCAACCACCTGTAGCTTCCATTACGCTTTAATGTACGACAGCTTTTGTCTGTAATATGAGACAGGTATGTCAATATTTTTTGCCGTTGACAAAAACAAAAAAAAATGTACCATGGTCCACAATCTACAGAAGGAGAGTGGAAGTATCGAACGTCAGATGGAACACAATCGAAGATAGCCTCTTCCAAAAACAAATAAAAGCACTGAGATAGTAGGCTGCGATAATGTTTGCGTTTGTCCTTCTGGGTTTCTGGTTCTTTGAGGCAAAGTACCAAAAAGGTCGTAGTATTAATTACTCATTATACATCAAACAGTATCAATTGATTGTTGAAGCTTTCAGGCAACCGACTGAACCGTATACAGTCTTTCACAGTCGGGTTTGAAGAATCTCCTTGTTGTCCTGCCAGCTGTGCCAACAAGACGCGGGTCGGTTTGATATCTCTTATTGTTGTCTGTAAACGATCAATCAAAACAGAAATCAATGTTTGTTTGTTCGACTGGTTTGGTTGTCATACTCAAAACCATGTCACTTATATGACAACGGGTTATCAACATCTCAATTTGCCTTTTTAAATACGGAGGAAAACAGGTAGGAGATTTTGTAAAAACCGTCACCGCGATTGCCTGAGTCACAGTAAAGGATGTATCCAGTGACTAAAACAGTCCATTCTGACAAAAAGAAATAAAACCCTGACGCACACGAGGGATTTTCAGTCGGCGTGCAATTACAAGAGGCGTCAGTGCGTTGTAATACACTCCTCACTCCAACGGCCACTTGTTGTTGATGAAACAGGTTGATCCTCCTAACTTGATTTGTGTGGTGTATAAGTTTGATGATGTGGAATGTTGAATCCAAACCCAACCACCATAAAAATGACGGTGGATTGATTTAATTTTGAAAACATACAAATACACACCTTGATCTATAAACGTGGCCGTGGATTGATTTAAATTGTGGAAAGACACATCTACCTACATTGATCTATATGATGTGTAAGTTAAATTAATGGAATCTGAATCTGACAAACAAGCGGACAACCAGAGAAAGCGATAGATACGCCTCTTCGGCTAGGCAGGAGCAGAGAAAACCAATATCGGAGCACAATCTCATCGACATAACTCAAGCTGGTCTGACGTGACAGTCATGCTGTTTGCATGCTTCGCTTCCAAGGTGTGTAGCGGATAGCAATTTAAAGTGGAAACGAGACACACTTCACGAACTAAATAGCAAGATACGGTGTCATTTCTGCGCACGATAAATGCACTTTAACTTGTTGCAGAGGCAAAGGACTCATCTATGAAGTTAATGGATCAATCGAACGCACTCTTATTTAATATAACTCACAAACCACAAACTCTGAAGGAATAAGGGGGACCGTTTTACTTGACTATCAATGTCACTGCAAATTGACCGAAGCTGTTTGTTCACCAGATATACCGACGAACAGACTGGACACGGGTCTCTATCGATTTAAACAGTGGTTGTGTTCTGGTACTGTTGTTTGTAGGAAGTACAGGCCTCAAATAAGTGGAATACATTCAATCACTGGGCTAAACACCCATTAATCCGTAATATTTTCTAGATGGTTTTATGCCCAACATCAAATCCGTTAAACTTGGATTTAACGTTCATATGCGGGTAGAATGGTTTGTGGACTCGTTTCTAGATGTGCAGCCACAACATCATTGTACCGTTTAGTCATAGTCAGGAATAGAATGTCAAAGATGAGTGCCTTTAGTGTGTTCAATTTTTGATGGTTAGACATTTGGTTGCTCCGGGTAATTGAGCTCATGAGTTTTGGGTTGGAGCACTCGTTTCATGTCGGTTATTTTTGTGCTGGTTGGACATTTGGTTGCTCCGGTAATTGAGCTCATGAGTTTTGGGTTGGAGCACTCGTTTTATGTCGGTTATTCTTGTGTTGGTTGGACATTTGGTTGCTCCGGTAATTGAGCTCATGAGTTTTGGGTTGGAGCAATCGTTTTATGTCGGTTATTCTTGTGTTGGATGGACATTTGGTTGCTCCGGTAATTGAGCTCATGAGTTTTGGGTTGGAGCAATCGTTTTATGTCGGTTATTCTTGTG
>JAQQZZ010112868.1:0-30104 GCA_030265115.1 Mopalia vespertina | reverse complement strand
CTAGGAATAGGCACCCATGGACGAATTACCTGAGTTTAACGTTAATCTAGGAATAGGCACCCTCATGGACGGAGTACCTTAGTTTTAATGCATTTTGTGCCAGAACAAGCCGCAATTTAATTAAATTAAATTTTACGGTATTTTTAATACTAGACAATCTCAAACGACTTGTCTTGTTTGATAAATTTGTTATTAAAGTAAAGAAAAGTGGTGAAGTAGTTTTGATCATTATCCACTTGGGACATAAAATACAAAACACGAACACCTCATATGTTTTTATACACTGGTCTACAAACAGGTCGATAAAGAATTGAATAGAATGATATAGCGTAAATAAACAAACACATTGACTTTATGAACACATAAAATCCTAGGTAAATAAAGATGACTCTATATTTACGAAATATTGATGGAATGCCGATAAACAACTGGGAACGTGTTTGTTTTTGTATACGCTGGAGTCGTATTAAAGTAAAGCGAGTTGAACGTTAATGAATGTGTGATTCATATGTTAAATGCCGTTGAGTAAATAAACTTTGACCCGAGAAAAATTTCGACGATAAATTCCCATTGTATGGATTAGTTATTTCAATGACGGACAGGCGCTGCTCGGTACACGATTCAAACATGGATATGGATCGACTTGCAGAACGTATTGTCCTAAAATAAATAATTAATAATTCTATATATATGTGGCGATGTTTCTTAAAGATAACTGATGTACGTTTTGACGAGCTGAATCATCTGTTACTTAAACGGATTTATTTTTATTGGTCAATTAAATAGTGAATAGCGGGTAGAGATGGACATCAATTGAACACCTTAGAACATGGCATCTAGTATATTAAATAAAGCACAGCTGACTCAATCAGGCAGACGGTGCAGGGTCACTTTTGGCCCTGTGGTAACTCTCTCTCTCTCTCCAGACCAACTGTAAAAGCCCAACACCTTCTCGACGATGACCATCATACATTGGCCCACGTTGTCTTATTTTCAGAACATTTCTTGTGTTGTTGATAGAGAGGTAGTTATTCAAGTTTGTTTGACTTCAGTTGTGAGACAAACAACAGCTACAACGTGAAACGATTCGGATCGTGTTCAGCGACGACCCTCCTTATAAGATGCCATTATATGCAAAACGATAACAAAATAATAGCTTTTACAGAGGAAAGCACGGTTCTAATCATGGACCAAATACAATAAAAAGATCAAGTGGTTCCACAGGTGAATGAGTATGCTGGTTTAACGTGCGGATGTTAACTTATAAACCACCTCACACGTTAAAATTTGACAATTTAAAATCACTCCGCAAGATCAGTGCACTTCATTCCCAGGCTCAAACGAATTAACTACATTTACAAGCGCTTGTTTTATGTGTAATACTGCGTCACCTGTTCTGACATGATTCGCCTCTTTCAATGAGAACGGTCTTTTTGTGGGGAATAAAAGTTGTTCTCTTCCCTTATCCACGATTTGGCACTATCGTGTGCAGCGTTCAGGCTTGTTGGTTCTCCGGCAACACATGGCCTTAAGCAACTGAAAAACACAATCCGCCTACGGAGAATATCATGCAGATCGTGTTACCAAGGTAGATGATTCAGCGAGGTAATCAGTGGTTAAGAAAAGAGATCAATTCAGTTTATAATCGACACATATATGAAATTAACTTGTTTCACATATAACTGTGTATCGCCTCCCGATTGGTCAGAATAATACCATTGATGATGCTAACGGATTAATGTATTGAAGGTGTATAGGAGACACAAGGCTCTTTTTATCCAATAAAATGTTCGCTCCCGTCGACAGGAAATCGGTAACTACTTACTGTGGCGCCATCTACAGGTGGAAATAGTCCATTCTATATTATTCTCATCAGATTCAGTAGCTTATCTATTATCCCAATCCTTTCGACTCGTATAGCATTGCTGCTTCGTTATGTGATTTGCTCTTGATTAAACAATACAATAAAATCAAACAAGCCTTAGATGAACTAATCAATCAATCAATCTATCATTCAATGAATCATTCAAACGGAAACTCAAATGTGTTAAAACTTTCTCTCGTTTTCTCACTAAGACTCAAAAAAGTTTCTTGACGGTAACACAAGATCATCTATCCCGTTGAGTTTTGAAATATCCTTTGAAATTGGCCATATACGACGAGATCTCTGATAAGTTTAGTTTAAAAGGACGCACAAGTGTATTCAAACGAACTTTCCCCCTGCAAAAAATATCAACCCACCTGTATATTCCGAGTCGCATTGTGTTACACGCCTTGACGTGCATGTTTATTAAAAACAGGTCAATATAACTTCTTAAGCAATAACGTGGAGATTGCTTTCAATGCAGCCAAGTTATTAGGGTTGAAAAATTGGCATTTTCACTTCCATATACAGCAAATTGTTGGTGCATTTGGAAGGAAAGCCATTTTGACGCCAATATGAGCAAATAGATTTTGTAATTATATTTTGACTTTTAATATTTATGTTGTTGTTGTCAAGTTTGTATGCACCCAAACAAGTGTTTATAACATGAAGAAGTTGAAGCCCTGACAGGTCAATACACGTTGATGTGATTCACGTTTTCCGGACCTGCTTGTGGTTAAACATTTAAAAGTCGCCCAGACGTCGACAGGCTGTATTTTTAGTTGGTCGATAACAGCCGAGATGTATTTGACCGTCATCGTGTTTGGTTGGTAAACGAAATGTGCTGGAATGCATCACCGCGATCTAATTGCGGTTACAGTATCCCAAAAGAAAGTTTTTATTCGATGCGCAAACAAATTACCTAACAATCAGACAATTGAAGTATCTAGGCTTTACTTTTTAAAAGAAAACACACATTTATCCAGGCATATCGATGCAGGGTAAATCAATTCTAGTAAAATAAAAATTTCAATCGGTAAACACAAGTTACCTGTTGATAAAGTTTTATCTAAAATCAAAAATGTTTATAGCATATTTAAAACTGCAATAGGTAAAAATATATTTTTTTATAATTTAATAGTTCACATTTAACAGATTTGCAGGTCGTTTTTACTTTATACGGAATGCAAATATCAGAAGATTTTTCTCTAACGATGTGCGGAAATGCTGCGGATGACAGTTTAGATTAAAATACGAATCTGTTGAGTTTACGGAATATCCGTGCTTGAGGACTTTTTACGTCCTTTTTCCGACACCACACACATGGAACCTTAACATGATGAGAACTAAATGGAGCAGCGTGTGGTAGTGCCAATCTGTAAAGTTTTTACAAAATGTATCAGCCAACAACCTGTATGCTGCTTTAGTCGGTTTAGCATAACGAGAAAATGTGGCAGCCAATTTCAAACTTGAACAGAATAGAAATATGGCACGAAGTAGGAAACACTGTCTGACACTAGATTTCCACAACACAAACTTCTTTATAGCTATATACGTATTTGAAAGAAATAAACGGTCTTAATTAATCAAGAAAAAAACGTGAATTTTAATTGTCTATAGCCAGTTGCATTCTTAGCGGAACGGCATGGGAAAAATAAATTCATTTGTTTTCTCTCTATTTACGTACAAATGTCTGGCAAGCTTAGAAATTTTCCTCGCGGACGAAATTGCATATTAGCCATAATTCCTCCGTCTCCTCATTTGCAATCAGGGCTGACTGGGTATGTCGCGAATCCTCCAAGGTTAGCCCAGACTTTCGCGTACAATTATCAGAGCCAATTTGGATGTCGGCCATCGTCTAAGAAAAAGGCAGCCAACAAACGCAATTTAAACATTTAAGAAGGAATGCTTCTAAGAAGTATGTATTCCTTCCTCTTTTGAATAATACTGTCTATTACGTTTATTAAAGCAAAGCTATGAAATAATATGACAAAGTGAAGTCGCAATTTTATAAAGATTTGAAATTTGTTGTGTCTGTGTGGGTATTGTTTCTTTTTTTCTCTCAAATAAATGCGAAGTATAAAACATAGAATTGGACCCGGGGAATTCTTTTCGGAATAAACAGATTCGTACCTAAAGAAAAAATCAAATAATGTAGAGTAAAGTAACAAAGATTATTTTTTTAGTTTAAAAAAAAAACAGAATACAGAGATTCAAGTGGATTACAGTTTTAAAAAGTTTGGGAGTTATACTTATGGTCTAAAGGTGACACGTCAGTTAAAGACACACTATACCAAAGTCTTGGTAGCTACTCAGCCTTAAACAAATATCTTAGTTTGTCGCTCTGTTTGCCCCCGTAATAAATCTTAAGGTATTTAAAGGCTAATTTCTGACATTTTCTGTGCGGATGGAATGGGTGTAACACCACGTGGTTATATATCTCGTATGTCACAATTAACTGCTACTTGTGATCGAGTTTTGGTATAAAACAAAAATAAACCTCAACGTTCAGAAATATGATAGTAATACAGAAACTACATGAAATATTAACTTATACGTCAATAATATACGAGAAGGCAAAAACCCAATGCTACTTTCGATTTGTTGTAAAATAAGGACATAAAATTATTAAAAATCTCAGACCAAGGTTTGCTGGCTCCTAAGCTGCACAGGAACAGTTAATGCAACATTCCATATTTCAACTAATTGAAAACATATTCATTGGTGAAAAGTTTTGATAGTTTGTTTGTTTGATTGGGGTTTGATTAACGTCGTACTCAAGGGTATTTCACTTATATGACGACGGATAGTCCACTTCACAATATACCTTGTCTCATGACATAAAACCCCAATCAAACAACTAAAAAAACACTCCCGCGATTGCCGGAGCCACAACGTGTGACTCGCTCATATCCCTGATGGTCGACAGGCGGACTCGATCCGGTGAACGGTACATCGAAGCAGGATTAGTAAGCGCACATGCTACCACTAAGCCTCGGCCGCGGCGAAAAGCTTTGAAGGACAACTTTAATGAATTAACCCCTTATTACAAACCTGGTGGTGTATATTGGAATTTTCAAGAGAGCCAGAAACTATCGATAACAGTTATATATATCTTTATTTTTATGACATTTTTCGTCAAATAGAATTTTCTTCACAAAATGACGTTTGGCGTATAAAGGAAAACAAAAACATTTAAAAAAACACTGAATAGGGAATATATTTACATTATCAGAACTACTGGATAGTGTAGCCAACGAAGCCTTCAGAACTCAATTTAATTTGTTTGTCTGGTCGTTAGATTGGGGTTTAACGCCGTATTTAAGGTTATATCACTAACATGACGGCGTGCCAGCCCAATGGGCGAAGGAAACCCCCCTCGACAGCACTGGAAAAAAACAAGACAGGACAATTACAGGACGTGATACAGACATCACAAACAGGTCGGTTTCATGTTGCCCTTTAGCTCTGAGAGCACCAGGGCAACAGGAAGATCCCTCCGAATATTTAAACTAAGTAATTAAGTGGCTTTATGTAAAATAGTTTGGGGATATTTACCTATCTAATTTTTACCACTGGAATGAAAATATTTAATGTTAAATGTATTTGGGGATTTAAGAGCTTTTGTCTGTCCTTTTTATTTTTATTTTTGATGTACGGCCAAATTTATCAAATATAGAAACTGTTAAAATATTCACGCCACAGTGAAGCTGAAATACCGCTGAAAGTGGCGTAAAACATCAATGAATCAATGAATCAATCACATTTGAACTAAGAAACGGGCTATTGCTTTAGCAGCGACCGAAAATTGCATACAAGTGTACATAACTACGATAAACACTGTCACAGGACGAGGAACAGATTAACCAATAGGTTAATAACAATAAAAACATAATTTATATTAAAACTTGGCACAGATTAGTAAAATTCAATACCCTAAAAGGGTAATTTTTTGGTAACTACGGTCGATGCAGAATATCCCATATATGTTATTATTATCCCAGAGGATCTCTTCGCGAGTCGTGTATCCTCAAATCTTTGGTGGCCTTAAACAGCTTCAGCATATCCACGGACTTTCTATAGACATGTAAACGATGTATTGTTAGACAGATTCTGGGCCTTGCGATGGAGGTTTCTAGGCAAGTTTTACTCGGCCTGGCGAGACACCGATAGGGATCTGACGATGTTGTCTCAGCAAACAACAAACTCAAATAAAGAAAGGCTACAAGTGTTTGTGTATCGATCAAAGAATTTCACCGGCTCTCAGTTTCCCTCCTTCTAGCAAGCCACAAAAGCCTAACCTCTTCGCCTCTTATCTTTTTTCTACTCCCCCTATAGTCACCCTCCTCATTTTTCTGTGTGAGATGGTCCCTTACTTAAAATGCAGTTCACAAGATCATGACTGGTACCCTTGTAATATAATCTAGTGTAATGTGAAAATACAATAACAGCCATACTTTTTAAACATAACGGTTGTGTTTGTGAAATGTTGTTAAATGCTGTTTTCCCGATTCCTGATCTGTGAACCTTTGCTATTCGGTAAAATTAATATAATGTATTGAATTACACTTCTTCCAACATTATGGAAACGCTTCACATCTTGTTTGTGCTAATGTCAATTATTGTTGGAATGCACTGCCATGATATAAGATAAATATTCTTAAGCACGACGTAAAACACCAATCAATCAATCAATCAATCAATGTATAAAATATAGACCGGTTGTGTATTGATGAAATCTAATCCTAGTTGTCAACCACTGATTAAAATTAAACTTAAATTTAAGTGAACAAATCCTGGTATGGCACACATTTTTACGGGCTCTGTCATGAAGGGCACAATGAATGCTGAATCACATTCATTTTTATCGATAATTCATTTATCCAAATCAATAATCCATTTATCAATATCGAGTCACTCATGTTAATTGGCCCTCGTTACGTTGTACGTTCTCTGTCAAATTCTGTATTTAGATATTCCGTCTTTTGTAAAATTATTGTTATCAAACAAAATAATGTTAGATGTAAACATTGTCGCCTTCGTGGCTGTATTCATTAGATCTATTCTAGGTTGCCATTAAGTTGTATATCACGTATTTGATTGTGATTTTAAACATCAGCATTATTCGCACGAAACGTTTAACAATCGTTCAGCTCCTCGTGGCTCCTCATGGTCACATTCTGGATGATGGATACAAAATAGTACCATAATAAATAGTCCTACATCATAACTGGAATGTTATAATTGGATTTTACTTCGTAGTCCAAAGTCACAATTTTATCTATATTTTCATCACGTTTTCTCCTTTAAAACCTACCTGTTGCTCCTACCTACTTAAATAATCGACAAACTCTTGTGCGTAACAAATGGGAATACTGTCGATTGTGTATGTAGACCAATATCTTTGATTTGTGTATAAATATTTATCTTTTCGATAATCTAGTTCACTCTATCCAGTTCTCATCTTTCAGAAAAATTTCCCACTTCATTTCTCTTCCATACGCTCTCATTTTTTTTCGCCTAACGCACCTCTCCCCTTTAAACATTCCCCAATCTATTGAACCGTTTTCTCTGAACATCAAGCCCAGGTATTTGCTAACAATCCCCAGCGCTAGGGAGAACTTTCCATCGATACGGAGTGGACGGGCCTCGTGGATTGGTCACCCAATTTGCATACTCGATGCGTATAAAAGACACAATCTTGTAGAGGTTATTCAGAGTGTCTGTCCATCTAAGAGCAGCGTTACCTGAGTTCGCTTTATCCGATCATCACCTTTCCTCACCTGAAGTTTATTACAGAAACTAACGCCAAGGGAAATAGGATATCTACCTGTTCAATCTGAAAACGACAAGGAAACGAATCAGCTTATAAAGGTAAGAACAATTACATTTCAATGCGAGGGCTGTGGAGATGGACATTGTCTAATAAAGTAGCCTGTGGACTTCAGGAGTTTGGCCTTTTCCAGAAGACGTGGCCGAAAAGACGTTCTGGAATTGGCAGCAGCAATAGAATTGTACGAGGAGACATATAGTTTATCATATTTCTATAACTATCCTTAATTCATTCACGGTAACGATGTGCTGTTCTACGGTTGGTTATGATATCTGACAGAGCTATAGATTCCGAACAAGTCAGTCAATGTACAAGTTATAGAGGAAAATAACATATAACATCAAGTTATGTGTGTGTTAAAGTGTTTCTATCTATGTTAGACGTTGGCTGCATAAACCATTCTGATTGTAAGCCTTCAACACCCATACTGAAATTAAGTATTATAATTTACACAGTGTCTGGCATCCAGTAACATCCAGAGTATTTCAAGACAGGTAGAGCCCTCTGGCTAAGGGCAGTTTGTTTGAAGAGTGGCAATGCTGTCTTTACTTAGCAATTGAGGAAAATTAACTTTCCAACATGATGGAAACGCTTCACATCTTGGTTGTGCTAGTGTCAATTATTGTTGGAATACACCGCCGTCATATGAGTGAAATACCCTTAAGCACGGCGTAAAACACCAATCAATCAATCAGGTAAAATCAAAAGAAACAAGCTAAATTGTTATTTGCAGCAGCTGTATATCATTCGAGTACAGTCTGTTTCTCAGATGAGCGAGGCAGTTATTGCAAAACTATTATAAGTAACATCACTATACGATTTCATAGCTAGTAGGCGTGACATCAGTAGTCCTTTTGACAAATCTGCAAGAAATACCTTTTTACCAAATTAAAACTTTCAATTGCGCTGAATATTTTATAAGAACTGCTTTCATTAAACTTTGTAAACTGTGATCATGTCATCATAATCATAGATAAACCAATCGATTAGTTCAGTTGAATGATTACGATTTTAACCCATTGCTGTACGGGCAGACTACGTGTATGGAACTTATAATCTGCCCAGGGGTTTTTTCTGAATGTAATGTAAACAGGTGTGGAATAGACAAAAAACATAACAGTTTATACATTGCTATGTTCCATGGACAAACAAACCAGCCGTCAAAGAAAACGCATGCTCAACATTTTGACGTTACAATGCCGTGTTCGTTTTTAACCTTCTATTACACATTGTAAGATTTCCCTGGACCAAACAAACACCTGCTATGATCTCAAAGCGGTTCTCTCCGTTGTAGGAATTGTACTCAGATAGAAACGTTTGTAGTGTGCTTAAAATTCATCTTGTTTGGCTTTTTTTTTTTTTACATATACATGGTTTGCTCGGCATTTTGTTTCTCTGAAAATATTTTATCTCTGGTAGCATATCCTCTGTAAAATTTGCCCAGGCCGATAAAATTGTTTCCATAAACGCTATTTACATTCTTTTTGGCTATTATTTGAAGGTCTCGCCTCCAGCCAAACAATTTAATAATGCGCGAATGGAAATATTTCAATGCGATTCGCTGACAACTTGCATAAACAGTAAACAGTTTCGTGGAGGGTTGCTCTCTCTTATGTCTGTATGTGTTCTCTTTGAGATAATATCTCATGCAATAATTTGGGTAAAGCCAAGAATTTCGCACAAAACATGGGGAAATAAAGCAACAACGTCATGAAATTAGTACAAGACTGCAACTCTAAAGAGAAAACATCAGAAAGAACTGTTCATTTAGCGAGTGGTTCTTGAAATAATTAATATAAAAACAAACTTCGGACCAAAACCATGAAGCTGTAAACCACCAAAGACATTGACGTGGCTCATGAAAGCCCCCGATCTTACTGGTCCGGAATATGTCCACAAACTAGTTGACATAGTTGCGTTTTGTTTACCTGGTTTTAACAATTGGCTGGCAATATTGGAACCAAACACGATACGGTGATCAAGTGACTTGTGAAGCCTTAACCCCAGCACCCCGGGCCCCTATCCACCACCTCTCAAGGACGATGCCTCCTCGCCCACCATGTGTGCCCAAGATTTAAGCCTACGGGCAGAAATCAAAATTTGTTATCTCGGATTAGGTTTCTCGGTTCATAGTTGATTGGACTAGCTGAACCGTTGGTGCTCCTTAAAATTGGTTAATATTTGGCAACGCGTCTTGCCAGCGATTAAACATACATACGGCACATGCACTCAGTTTTGGGATAACACATATATGCGAGTATGATATCGGGTGCATTTTAACGTCTTAACACATGTGGAATTCAAACATGTAAGATTAAGGTCGTAATCCAAACAGATTTCGTTGCGATGTCTCGGTTTATGTTTAAAACATACACAGTTCGTTCCTACAAAAAGAGAGGAAGTACGTTACATTAAATAGTACGGTTTATTTTCAAACTACCCATGTTTTATTCGGGAAAAAATTACCTTTCTTTGTTACTTAATTATGATTAACTTATTTTAAGACACATTTAAACACCAGTTAGTGATAATAAACAGTGTAGGACAGAGATAGATTTTATTTTGTTATTACGGTTTGTTTAGCAGTTGTAAAGTTATGTGTATGATATGCTTTCCATTTAATCCTTTTCTATAGAAGGCTATAAGGCTATCACATTCGATACATGATGGTAATCTTTGGACCATCGATGCCAATGTGAATGATCGTTTTGTGTCCAGTACCGCCTGGCCACCTTCTGCGCACTTTATTCATCAGGTTTTGCTTAAACGTTATAAAAGTCCGCAGTCAATCTTTATGATATCATGTTTTATATAAGAACAATCATTCTAAAACTACAATTCAATTGATTTAAGAACAGCTAAGAGACTTGATTCAATAAAGAACACACGAATAACAGGATTGGCAGTTTTCGATAAAACGCTGTTACTTAAGTTTTATTCATAGCTTGATCAATCGATTTCGGATTACATTAGGCAAACCTGTTTCATCGCATTAACGAAGTAGAAATTTGCAAGCGATGGATAAATCTGTAATGCCTCGTAATGCCAATTGGCAGTTTGTCTATTTGTCGCAATAATCCCTAGATAGCCCTAGAATGTCTAAGAGATTAAAACACCGACCAGAAAAGCCTTATCCGGGTGGAAATCTGTCCAATGAGCACACATGTTACAAAACAACAGCTAGGGGAATATTTATCATTTCGGGTTTTCGGTACAACTTTTTTAACCTGGTCAGATTTTAAATCGTACCTTCTGTAAAGATCTCTGTTCAAACTCCATATACGAGAGGTCGAACTTTTTTGTTTTATGAGGCCAGTTAGTTACTAACACCAGATTGAAGATAGACGTCCAATATAGAGTGACGTCATCTGATAGAGAATTAAATTTGATAGCACTTCAAACAACTGGCCCCTAGTTATTACATTATGTCGTACATATTAGTACTTGTAGAGTATCAGGTCGACCAGTAGTGCGGAATTAGACACACATATTTAGGGTGGTATTTGACTCCATTTTCGGACTGCTAATAAAAAAAATAATTCGGAAATGGGTATAAATAAAACAGGTGATCAAATGAGACCGGCTCTTTTACTGTATTACCCCTTTCTTGTCTATAATTACACCGGTCAAATTTACTAACAAAGGACGAAACAAATAGAGGGGTGTGTCTGGTTACGGACTTTTTGCATCATTCTTAAATATTAGACTTGAGCAATTAATAAACTACAATTAAGTTATATTAATCCGAAAGACAGGTGAATATAGTTTAAATTGCAGGTAAACTTCTCTTTCTATGACATGTACCTAGTTATTCTTCATGTACCTCTTCTTTTCTTGAAACTCCGTATTCTGAGGTCACGAGGTTAAAATCCACACAGTTTACACACGACCTAATTATTACAGCTTTGTTATATCTGGCGAACTAATTAATATATCACAATGTCAACATGTTAGATGTCCTCCGCTATAAGCGTATGTTTGGAGTCTTAAGAATTCCAATGGCTGCAATGTTTGTCTCTTTGAAAGTTTACCAAAATATTCAGGAAACTGCATTCACGCCGGCTGATTCACACTTTAGCCCTATGTGCATATGGCTCATTTTGACATCCAATTCGCGCCCCGCGTATTTTCCTCTGCTTCAACACTCGCGTCCTGCACAGACTGCTCTAATCGATAAATAAATCTATTGTTTCCAAATTCAAACAGCGATTGCATGAATGTAAATATATTGAGAAAACATTTCTCACTGTTCGATATTTTAACGTGCTTATTTTCTCGATGATGTAGTTGGTCGAGAGGAAATATTGACCATTTGTAAGTTGTGTCAAACCCGTGCTAATTTCACCCTCCCTGCGATCAATATTGGAACTATCTGTCCAGTTTTCATTTTGGGTTAAACGTGTATTTTATTTATAAATGGAACAACATTTAGTTGGATGGGTATAACAGACCTGCCGAGAATTACATGACTTTCCGAAGACGTACAGCATAGGAATATTAAATTAAATTATCCAATTAAAGGTGATCAAAACATAAACATATAAAGGTGACTGAATTATGCCATTAACACAAACGACTAGGCCCCATAGTCATCAGTAGTGGCGACACCACCATCATCAACAACCTGGCGAACTCTTAGATGCCATTTTCTGCTTTATCTCAGCCACACATAGAGCCTACATGTAATTTGTACTGATAATTCCATATAGTGCTAAGCAGCAGGTGAAGCTCCCCTATTGCCCTGTGATAGTCGTATATTTAAGGAATTTGGTAGATTTGGTTAGTGTATTCCCTTCATTGTGTAGAGTACGTACCATGGCAGTTATTGCGTATACAGTCATTGAGGAACCACGAGGTCTGCATGGCTGACATTACACCACACTCCCAGCTCATTCCAACGATCAATGTGTCTTTTTTGTTGATCACATACAATGTGTTACATGCACTTTGAAAGACAGGAAACAATATCAGTAGATTATTAAAAAATGTTTGTATTTCCTGCTGCAGAAAAACAATAATACTTCGATATGGTGGACTCAGGAAATCAGCCTTTGCAATATCAAAACATCATATTTTCTAAATTGGAAAAAACAATTCCTGTATTTCTATATGTACAGCAGATTTGAATTCGGATGTAGGCCGTTTTGCGTTTATTATGAGATCGATTTGCATTGATTAAACTGTTAAAACTGTATTCCTGCATCTCATTCCACGGTTCAAATTGCTGTGTCTATTTGCATAGGCAAGCTGTGTTGATTATAGCAATGATTTTTTTGCAGGGTGTGATTTGGCCTATGGAGTTGTATAAATGTAGGAGGATCGGCTTGTACCAGCTAGCACCCTGTAGCTTGTAGAACTTTTCTCTGACATGTCAAATCAAAGATCAACACACAGGAAACTCACAAACCTGTTGAATCTCGAATTAAGCGAGATCTGAATCTCCGCAAAGCCATTCCTGATAACTCTCCAAATCTCGTGATTATTTTTTGTCACGTTTATTCTCGCTCCAAAAAATCAGTTTAACATTTCCCTGAATCGGATTTGAAAACTGCGTTTGTGAATCCGCTTGATATTTTGGTTTTAAAATCTAGTTTAATACCAAAATACTCCCAAATCGTTTTATCGTTGTATTAATGCTTACATGTGAGATAGTTTGGTCCTTAAAAGAGATAACAGCAAGTTCAGTAGGCCCTATCTACAGGACGTAACTTTGAGTGCTATTTCACTTGGGGTTTTAAAATAAAATAAAAAAAACATTATTGTCATCCTCATACTATTTATTCTTTTTTTCATACTTTTTTACAGCGAAAATTGTTCCGATTTGTTGCAATTCGTCGAATAATTTTAAAAACATGTAGGGAGCGATTTAAAGTTTTGTTCTCTAAAGTGGGTTGGTTGGTGGCAGATTTAATGTCTAACATATCTAGTTGAGCTTTATTATTTTTAACAATGTCTAGATTTGACAGAATTAAATAATTTTATCTTTCAACAACGATCATAATTTGAATGTCTTAAGGTCTTAATGTTGATACTCTTTTTCAACATTAGTTGTCAATTCCATGGCTGTTATTATATACGAGACGCTTCTTCATAAACTGTGTTTTGTTAGACGTTAGGAAATAAATCCTGACTTCTTCTTAAAGAGTTAGTGACTTTCGCAGCCTCTCGTCTTGTTCCGGACAAAGGATGGTGTTGCCATTCTTGACTCTCGTCCGGTCTTCCGAAGTTGACGTTTAGATCAAGTTTGAAAACATTAAAAAGGCTTTTCGCCAAGAACCTAGACTGAAATCGATAGACGTGCATACCAACAATCTATTTATTTGGGATCCACATTGCTCGTAAATCAGTATACGGTGAAAGCTCCTCTCAAGACGTGGTCGACATTGTGGAGACGGCTCATTTTATCCGTTTAGCAAATGAGTTAAACTCTGCGAAACACATGATTTCGTAGTTGTCTTCTTCGTCGGACAGAAGCTGTTAACTGTGCCAGAGGCTATTATAGCTTGACTCCGTGAAAAGACGTTAATCGTTAACTGGGTAAGTTTCCAACTGTAATACGTTACACGGATTTATCGCCGAACAAGTTCTATCGTTGGATAAAAATGTTTCTCCGTAATGACCCATAGCCTAAACATCTATAAGTTAGACAACATACAAAGATTTGTCTGTTTTAAGTTATTTTGAAACTAAATCTTCAATTTGTGTTCAAAATTGTTTTTAATTGGATAAAACGAAATATATCAAGGTTTTCGTCAAATGCAAAAGAAATGCCTATACGGGGCTTCGCGTCTTTGACCTGAAGTTCATATTCTGTTTCCCTGAATGCTCTCAAACTAAGGGGCAACATGAATTACATCTGCTTGTCTTGTTTTCATATTCTTTTCAGTTTAACCCATTTCGTTTTCTGACTTTACCTTTAAATTGTCAAAGCAACTGTGATACCAGCTGTGGTACATCATCACAGACTTCTCGTATGGAGTTGTGTATGTTGAAATATATTTCAGAGCCGTTTGTACTGTAAACAAACGTTAAGACACCATCTATGAAACACCTCTAGTTTAATGAATTAAGCAGCTTCATAGCAATATAAACGGTTTTCATTTTTGTTGGAAAAACAACTTTACGGCAAAACGGAGAGCAAGTGTTTTCCTCTACGTCGGCTTGGCCCTAGTGTTTCCTTAAAATTCTCACTAATCAATAATAGTTGATTCATTAGTTAATATCAAAGGTATTTTAACGTGAATAAACCCCAATCAGTTTACTGTTCCTGCAGATAAACTGTAGGGCAATTACTTTTATTCCGCTTCGTTTAAAATTGTTGGCTGTATAGAGTTGGTGTACCCAATGTATTCACATCGGCAAAACGCCAAGTTACATCAGCGCGTACACAATCTGAGTTTGCGCTGCCGTGTGGCCAAATTGATACTCACAGAGCCTTCCAAACTTACTTTGTGTGGCTTTTTTGGCAATCTGTCAGATGAACTGTAATTCTCTATGACACGCTAAGATGTATGTGACTTCAATCTAAGACGCCGTCTTAACCGAACCATGAGTTTTTTGTTCAGCAGACGTTGAATCAACCAGAATAGGCCATCGGTAGTGAGTTGTCAACGAGAGAAAATATTTCACGGCCATTTTCTCAAGGGTTTTTGCACTGAGCTGTTAGCTGTTTCGATCAATCATTAGTCATAAGTCGTGAAACCTCGTACACACATCAACAGTTAAACTGTGGTGACTAATTCTAATCGCTGCTCAAACTAGGAATAGGTTTATCCCTTTATATAAATGTTCACCACATGAAAAGCAGCTAGTTATTGAGAAGCATACCAGAAAGACGCAGTTGTCAATCAGTTGAAGACGTGTACAGACTGAGGTTAAGGTGTTTGGAAGAGCAGACGATATTTTATGAAAATCTTCAATCCCATCCAGACGAGCCTATTTCTAGGGGGTTCAACTATCAGAAGCAGACGACACGCGGTTCTTGTGTTAATACGGTTAACTCTTTTACAAGCGTGTGAATTGTGAAAGCCACTTTGTCGATTTCTGTGTTGACAGTAGATCTCTCCAGAAGTCTCATAATTAGGTACAGAGTTTAGTTTAGTTTAGCACAACAACTTTCCACTCCAATATATTTTAAAAGGTAGGAAAAGACAAAGTGCAGTCCACAACTCTAACGGATTGCGATTGAAAAATATGTCACAAAATGTGCTATCCGGTTAACAGACTAGATAAATCGACTGGAGTTCACGCTGATTGTCAGAGTTCAATTGTGTGCTTGGTATTTTTCAGGTTGACTGAGCAGACGACATAATGATTGGGCAGTTATTGCTGGCGCTGGCCGGCACCAGTCTCTTCCTCGCCTCACAAGGTAAGTCTAATTCAACAACATTCGTTATACTTGTAGATAATATACATACAATTCCGGTAGAGCATTTTATCTTAGTGAAATTACTGGAGCCAGTTGCTCGAAAGACGATTAGCCGCTAACACCAGATTAAATCGCTTATACCGGTTTAGAGATAGACCTTCGACATGACGTGAGGTCCTCTAATAGCGGATTAAATTTAATAGCGCTTCCAGCAACCAACCCCAGGTCTGTCTAATGCATCGCCACTCAACATAGGTAATAACACGAGGCCAGTCTATATTTCCAAAACAATTTCTCCGACAAATATGGACTTTAAAGAGATCTGTGAATAAGGGGTTTGCAATAATCACAAAACACGAATACATGCAAAACGTTCTAAAAGACGATATTAACGATAAACAGTTGTAACTAGAATTAAAGTCACTGTACGCAGCGTCTTTTGTTTTTGTCGACGTTTGTTATCTTTTATTTGCATCTTCATAATCAATGTGTGTATTATTTCACGCAATAACTGCTGAGCAAATTTAGCTTTACACTTTAAGTGCTAGTCCGGGGAATTTCAAAACCGTCATTTTTCTCTGAAAAATCGTTACGTATCGACATTCATTTAAGCGTAATTAGACAAGAAAACATCCTGTCTTTAAACGTGATTTATTCTGTTTTGAGAATCGATGGTAATTGATCTGCGGAATAAGGCATGTATTTCTTTTAGGGTTGATATGCAAATATTCAAAATTGATTCGACAAATAGATGATGTCAATGACTTTCATAAAAAAACAATGGCGATTGTAAAGAACAATGATGATCAACTAACATTAATTACCAAGACTGTATATAGTTGAATTACTTGTTGAATTACTAGTTGAATTGCTTGTTGAATCAAAAGATTCAGGGAATGTCCTTGCACAAATAACAAGACTTGGCCGTTATTGCGGTTACATTATTTTAATTATTTATGTTGTATCAGGATTTCTAATTATCCGGATCATTTAGTGCTGTTAATATTTCAGCTGCATTGTTTTTATCTTATTTTCTATTTTCTGGACTTTTTAATTCGATCTTAAATCTTCAGTAAGTCAAAAAAGACAATTTGGCTTTCCCCATCAATATAGATGATCTGAAAAAAGGACATTGTTGAAAAGTTTCTTTGCATTCTGGTGTCACCTAACATGTCGTCCAGAAGTCCTGTCATGTTTTGAAAACATGTTGTATGATACAGTTTATTTTGAGAATATCATATAATCATCGATATTTCATGGAATATAGCGTTGATAAAACACGCGAGTCAAAGCGGAAGTCCTTACCTGTTTACCTTGGACAAAGTCTACCTTCCGTACAGAAGAGCGCCCTCGTGCGTTGAGATTGTTACCCTGGCTAATATATTGATTTGTGTTTATATGCGGCACGCAGTGTAGCCCAGAGTCACGTTTGGACCATGTCAGCGAAACAATAGCTATTTTGAATGTTGGACGGTGCACGAAAGCTGAGAAAAAACAATCATTAAAAGCCACTGAAAATTCAATCGAATATTTGCCGGCCTAACAGCACGTGTTGTTTTTCTGTGCTGAGGGAGAAGAAGTTCCGGCATAACGCCTCGCCCAGTTCATTCCAAACAAAATGGCTGCATTCATTTCAGGGATTTGAAACCAAGAGTCAATGATAGTAGTGCGGAAGTTTATATTGAAATCAGCAAGGGGTATAACTTGATCTTTCGAGACAACGTTTGGATTTCAACTCGTACAAATTCCAATGTCGTTATAGGCTGTGCTGACATTTTTTGGGGGAAACCTATTATAAATAAAGGCTGCTTACATAAACAGGAGAAAGGATAATAAGTGCTTTTCCTGACTACTTACTAGATTGAACTTTCTTCCAAATGTTATACCTTTGTCATGTAGTAAATACTTAATTCCTTACACCCAAAGATGTTTAAAGTATACAACAACTTTGTACTCCGATAAAAGGAGGGCGCCACATAAAAACACAAACGAGAGATGACACGATACAATGAATCCACTATGACAGGGATTTCAATTTGATCCTTTAATAGGGATTTTTACTGCTGCTGTTTTGTTTTTGTTTTAAGACAAAAACCGAGTCACACTCTTCTTAGATTAATTAACTAGTTTTCCACCTAATATTACTTGTTTGTGTCCCCAGTGATTCTTGAAGTGTTCTTCACAATAATCGGCTATTTACAAGCCAGTAAGATGTTACAAGGGCTTTATTTAAAAACCTTTTGCATTTTGTTTACAGCTGATGGGAAGAAGATATTTTGTTATTTTAGCAGTTTTGCTCAAACTCGTCCTGGCAAAGGTAAATTCTTGCCGGAGACCATTGACCCATATCTCTGTACTCATATCATCTTTGCCTTTGTGGACATCACCAGAGACGGGACCGATCTCAAAACATTTAACTGGAACGACGTGGGCAACAATGGTGAGTATACGTACAGATCAATGAAGATACCCTCAAATATACAACTCAAATATAAGATATTCTTAACTTTGACTTCTGGCCAGACAACAATTTATTGTGAATCGGGGTAACTCCGTAGGTATAACATTGACCTAGCTAACCCCAAACTGGAATAAGATAAGGGGGAATATACATTAATCTGTCTCTCTTACGTTTATAATAAGCGAAATAATCTATTTTAACGGCAGTTTAATGTTGATAGTAATCATCGACAACCACTTGTTTATTAGCATTGCCATAGATATTAGCGATAGGGCTAATACCATATAGTGAACATGTATATCCTTCATCCGGGTATTAAATCAACATTTATAAACTAATAAACTAATAAAACTTGTAGTTCATTTGTGCCTTGCAACGTTTAATGTGTCAAACGTCATAACAGATTGTCAGATTTATCCGAAGGAAAACTTGCGGGACACGTTTAGTTCCGTTGTTACGGTTAAGGTAACCCCAACTTGGCTAAGCGTTAGACGAAGACTTATGTGACTTGGTGTCCTCGTTTCAGGTTTGTACAAGAGAACTATTGATCTGAAGAAGAAGAACCCTAAACTGAAGATTCTGTTAGCGGTGGGAGGATGGTCCATAGGTTCTAAACCTTTCATCCCAATGATCAGCAGCAAGAGCCGCCGACACACCTGGGTGAAAAACGTCATCCAATATCTCAGGAAGTAAGTGTTCATTAAGGAAAGAATGTATTTATCACAATACTAATGTAAACAAGGTTACCGTTTAGACAAAATGTTATGTTATGCTCTTAGCAGAATAGCATAATTCTCAGTAAACATGTTGGTCTCACAATAATGACGATTGATTGATTGATTGATTGATTGATTGATTGATTGATTGATTGAACACCAGAAGTTGTAAGGTGTATGAGTCTGACAGTTGAGGGGAACATCACACTGACCGTAATGATAATAACAATTTCTGATCTTTATTTTCAGACATTCCTTTGATGGATTTGATATGGATTGGGAGTTTCCGGCCACCAGAGGGAGCCCTCCGGATGATAAATACCGATTTACTCTTCTTATGAAGGTTTGTTTTCAGAATTTATACTGCTTAGATCTAGAAGGGATCCATTATTCCATATGTACTGAACCGGATAACAAGGCTGACTCTGCTGCTAGCCGTTTCCAGCTTTTTAACACATCCAAAGTGTTCATTTGACCGCTAATCAGCTATCGCAGTTTCTAATTCAAGAGGATTTGTCATATTTACACGGTTTGGAGACCAACTTTTCACCAAAATGTCCGAAAATATTTGTTTGTTTGAATGGCGTTAAACGTCGTACGCAAGGGTATTTAACCTATATGACAACAGATTGTCCACTTAACACTGTTCCTTGCCTTATTACGGCGCAAAGCCGGGGTGAAACTTCATAAAACCCGCCCCAGCGATTGCCGGAGCCACATCGCGTGACTCGCTTGATTGTGCCTTACAATGTGAAGATCGACAGACTGACTCGATCCCGTGAATGGTACATCGAAGTAGGATTAGGAATCACACACGCTAACCACTAAGCCCCGGCTGCGGGCTGTGAGATAATGCCCTTTGTCTCTAAGTCGATTTATTGCTTTAGACTGAACAATCAGAGAACGGGTTATAGGGCCTTGCTACTGTCAAACGGATGGTATTCACAGAACCACCGTGCAATGTACCCATTTATGTAACACAGTTTACTATTCTCGATTATTACAGCTCTGAATGTGACCAAAAAATACCGGGAGCTAATACGGAGCTTGTGGTATTCAACTCGATTGTCCCCAATCTGCACCCCACCATGGATAAAGCAATGTTTGATGACGAACTCTTTGCGCTTCCATCCATCATAAATGAACGTAGTGACGTGACATGTGTGGAACTGCCCCACGTGCTGCTGGAACGTCGAGAAAATTTAGAAATTATAACAACCGAACGATCAACCACTCTATGTAATACATTGAATCCGTCATGCGTCATATTAAATCAAACAACCTTCTTCTTTATTTAGGAATTGTACGAGTCGTTCGCCCAAGAAGCCCGTGAAAATAACCGAGACAAACTGCTGTTAACTCTGGCCACCGCCGCTGGTACCTATTACATCAGCCAGTCATACGAACCAACAGAAATCGTCAAGTAAGTGATATCATTACTCAGTGAAAACATTTAACTTCCAATGCATGAACGTGAAAAGTTCAAACCTTGTTAAATGTTTGGTTAATTTGCAAAGACATTTTATACAACGCTTTATTTAGGAATAAAAGCAAGAAAGTTGGTAGATCTACATGTAGCCCATTTGATTGTCATATATTTTTCATATCCTTTTCAAAGTGTCAATGCGAAACTGTTGTAATAAGTGTGAAGGGAATACACTACAGACTCGCAGTATAGCCTCTCGAACGATTGTTCCTGTTGCCTATAAGGCGTTATTAACTTACGTCCATTTCAATCAGCACTTTCGGCAATGTTATTTTAGGACTTTGTGTTCTTTTCTACTTCAGATATGTAGATTTTATGTTCTTGATGACATATAATTACCATGGTGGCGCGTGGGAGCAGGTCACAGGTCATCACGCAGGACTTTACCGTCATAAGAATGATCCTCCCGGTGAGAAAGGACAACTGTACCAGGTAACGTATAGATTGTTTGATCCCTTTAAAGAGAATCTGATTGGTAATTTTCATTTCTTAGTTCCACAACTGAAATCCCTGTTCACAATAGCCAATGATTTTGCCTTGTAAACTACGAACACTTTATATCAAATAACGAATCGAGGCTTCGAATTGTAATTATTTGTGTTAATTAAGCAACGAAATAATCAAATTAAAATATTGAGAAATAAAACTCTGATGGGGAAAAGAATAGAAAAAAAGAACCTAATATAATTTATATCACACTTGGGTTAGTTTCTAAAGGACAAAGACGATTTGCAAATCTCCCCCGAAACTCCCTGCAGTATATGGTTACATACACAGACACCGGATTTGATTTGATTTGTTCTAGCTGTATATTTAATGTGTTCCGTAATGACGTATATTGTAGCCGCAGTACAAACTTGGCCTGCGTCCATCGACTTCGTCCCCAAGTAGAGCTCTTTATTAATACAAAACTGTTTCAGGAACAAACCTTTCCCAAAACACTTTACAACTTTAAACACAAAATAATTTCTTTCAGCAATGGTCTATAGATTTCTGGTTGGATGCTGGTATTCCCAAGTCGAGGCTGGTTGTTGGTATCCCCACATATGGTATGACGTTCCGATTGGCTGATCCCAGACAGCACGATGTGTTCGCCCCGGCTATTGGCGGAGGGACGAAAGGAGAATACACCGGAGAACGAGGCATTATGTCTTACTACGAGGTTAGTTCATTAGACCAACTGTATTCTCAGACAGGAGGTTAGCTGTCTGCAGGGTAGTGTGTTTGCTTGAGTATATGCTCCCTTAATTACTGAATGAATCTGCATGAGCCTTGGTGATTATCGTGGAACTCAGTTCAACTTAGTCTTGAAATGACATCTAGCCTTCCTAGTGTACAATGACTAGGTCCCTCGAGTTTCGTCCGTAATACTCACATTGAATTGAAGACACATGCCACGCTAATTTGTATGTGTGTCAAGAGAACAGCGAACCGTGATCAACTGTTGTTTTTATTCTAATATAAATGTTTTCATTTCACGTGGTCTATAAATCGAGAACTGTTGTGTAGCTTTTAATATCCAAGTGTGACTTTAAATACGTGTAAGACTATCTATTTTTTGTATTTTTAAATAACTCGTTTTCAAATTATATATCAGAAACTTCGGTATAAGTTTGTATAAATGTTTTATATGAACACAATATTCTTCAATGATTAGTTTCTGTTCATCAAACATTAAGAATAACGTCATTTGAGTCTATTTTGAAACTATTTTCCTGATTGAGCGATTGGTTATATTATTCAACACTCGTAAAGAGGTTATTATAATCCAACTAACATAATAACCAAAAGCCCTGGTCTCCTTAAATTGTGTATGACATGCATTTTGAGTTTATTATGGAAGAACATTCACAGTAAGACCAAGTAGAGAAGCTCACTGTTCGTCAATGTAGGCGACTTTTCTAAGCTACCAAACTTAATAAACATAAGCTCGTAACTGTCCTGCCGGGGTATCCCATGCTTCATGATTTGTATCCTTTTAGGCTGCCTTGGATAGTTTATGAATTTATAATATACTCATATATTACCTTTTCTCTCGGCTGGCAGGTTTGTGAGAGACTTCAGGAGCGAGGCTGGAAATCTAAGTGGATCGACAGCCAGGCAGTACCGTATGCCTATGGCGGTGATCAGTGGGTGGGATATGAGAACAAAGATTCTATTAGACTCAAGGTAAGTCAGGAGCTATTCTTGCCAACGAGTTATTCAAAACAATACTTGTAGTCATAAATAATGACAGTGAGGTGGACCAGGAAGCTAAAGGGCATTGACGGTTGGGAGGAGGGCTCTGGATAAAAATATGGATATAGGGAGACCCCGCTAAAACAACACTGTAACACTTCCTACCCCATAAGTCTCTCTGCTTCTGTCCAACATTATAACGGTCAGAGTCCAAGTGAAGTGATTCCAAATCTCTAGGTCCTCTGGCTAAGGGTAGTTTGTTTGAAAAGAAGCAATGCTGTCTTTACTTACCACTGGAGGGAAATTAAATTTCCAACATTATTGAAACCTTCACATCTTGGTTGTGCTAGTGTCAATTATTGTTGGCATACACCACCGTCATATAAGTGAAATATCCTTAAGCACTGCATAAAACACCAATCAATCAATCAAACCAAATCTCTAGAAGCACCGCGAAGGGTTCACAGGAACATTCCATTTCCATGCTGATTTTGGTCCCATAGAACAATTTGTTTGACTTGTTGGTTTAATCATAATAACTCGAATATGAGTGTTAAATATATGTAGATGTGTTTCTGATATTTTAGCACAACACCATTTTGTATATAACATTATGCAAATTCTCGCAGCTTTTATAACAGATGCAAAATTAATTTAAAAACATGTCCCTGTTTTATTACAATAGGCCAAAAACATATTGAAAAGAGATCTGGCAGGTGCGTTCGTGTGGTCTGTGGAGATGGATGACTTCGGTGGCACTTGCGGTGAGGGAAAATATCCACTCATGAGTGAAATTACCAAAATTTTAAAACCATACAATGGGATGCAAAAAGTGGAAACAAACTGGACACCAAAACCAACAGCAGCTGCCGTTTGGACGAAGAAACCAAAACCATCATGGCGCCCAAAACCAACAGTAGCAAAACCAAAATGGCAGCCTAAAGCCGAAAAACCAAAGCCAAAATGGACACCCAAAGTGACCTCTCGTCCCGCAGTTCGGGAACCAGAAAAGCCGTCCTGGAACAAACCCTGGACTGCGAAACCCTCGTGGAAAAAGGTTCAGAAGCAGAAACCATCCTGGGAGAAACCGAAACAGAAGAAAACCTGGCAGAAACCACAAGAAGAAAAACCATCCTGGGAGAAACCCAAATACGAGAAGAAGCCATCATGGCAGAAACCCACATTCCGTCCACGAACAAAATCCCCAAGTGCAGGTAAAATTTCATAAAATATAAATGAAACATTTGTGTAAAATAAAACAAGCGCCACAAAATATGTACACTGTCTCTTGTTACCTTCGTTGTATACGAATTTCCCTTCAACACACACCTACTATAAGATTTAATAAATACCCAACTAGAAATAGAACTTCCTCATATTGCATGGATTCGAATAATCCATAATCATACACATTAGAGTAATTACTCTGGCTTATTTCTGTCACATTGTTAACGGGATTTTAATACACACAAATAACAACAATCACAGTTCATATCAATAAAATATCATTGGTATATATATATTTGTTCCTTTTCGCTGGCAGGTGTATCTACAAATTTTATATTTCTTCTGTGTTACAGCCGGAAGCGTAGACTGTTCAAAACTCGGTTCAGGAATTTTCTCGGATCCCTCAAGCTGTGAAAACTTTTACCTGTGTGTGCCTGGAGTCTGGGGTTCCTACCAGCCGGTCAGAATGTCCTGTCCCACCGGTACCAGGTTTGATGACGCCCTCAGGATCTGTAATCATGAAAACAGTATTGAATGTTGGACATAAGCTCACTAAAATGATAGATTTTTTTTATCAGATGTAAGATGTAATTTTTTTCTTCACCGAATCTATGTATCGTTATTATGAAATGGAGATTTTTACAACACAGTATATTTTCTTGTACAACAATTGCCTGATGTATTGTATGCATTTGGGTTACATCTGATACTTATTGCCTTCTTAAACAAATGTATTATTTGTTTTTTAACGAAGTTATCCTTTCTTCAGCGGCAAATGTATCAGACGTTTTGTTTGTTGTACTCCAAATACTTCTTTTATTGAAATCCACATTATCATTTGCTGTACATCAAAGCGCATATGGATATTGGTATGTACGAAAAAATGTACAGTTTGGTGTACAAAAAATATACAGTGTGTTATATGATTGATATACAGTGATTTGTACCATCAATGTACGATACACAAATCTGCAGGATGTTGTATGACGAATATACAGTGAGATGAACGACCTGTGTACAGTTTGCTTGGCGGCAAATGTGCAGAGGGTCTTTAACAAATCTGCAGTATGTTGTATGACAAATGTGAAGTGGGGTGAGCCACAAATGTGCAGTTAGTTGCCCGACCAATGTACAGTGTGCTTTGCAACAAATGTACAGTGTGTTATACAACTATTGTGCAGAGTGCTGTATGAAAAAGGTTTCATGTGTTCAAAGTTCATTTGCTATACGACAGATGGTCTGTTTGTCATAATTCACAATTGGTGACATTCCGATACAAGGTAACTTTATTTTGACACAATATTTAGGCATTTATTATGCCGTCATCCCGAGATAATCATAAGTTATCGTTTTGAGGAATTACACTTTTGGTGTATTATGTTAAACTCGTCGGTAGTATAATGCACATACCACTATCTCTTTCCAAAAATGATACGTTCCTTGATGATACACTCTTAGAAAAATATGACTATAGTGGAACCCTTTTAGAATCATGGCCCTTTATGGTTCTGTATGGAACCCTCATTGCAACTGTTCCAAGTATTTCTCCCTTTCTTATTATATCAAAGAACCGTTCTTGCCGTTATGGTTCTATACAGATGGTTCCATCTTTTCTAATGAACCCTCAAAGAACCATTCTTTCTCAGAGATTACGATATGTCTTGTTTTGTTATGATTCTTGAGAGTCCTCCCCTCAAATCATATGTGTTAGATTTTCCCAATCTCTCTGTGGAAAGTCATCAATTCAAAACTAAACAGTACCTATGCCCAGAGTGTCATATCATTTTATTTATTAAGATTTCCTGGACTTTTGAATGAATGTGGCATTTCACATGTCTGTGAACAGAACTTAGAATATGCTGTTAATACCAATCAGTGTTTACATTTTCCGCGCTGAAACTCATTCTTTATACCATAGTTATTGAATAAATGAAGAGAGAAAACATTGCTTACCTCCACTGGGATTCGAAACCGGGACCTTTGGGTTACAGGCACAACACTCTACCGACTGAGCTACATATATCATAGACACTGCCATTGAGTATGTCATCTATGATACGTGGAATGACCAGCACATCCTAATATATTTTTATTGCTGAGAAAGAAAATTTAGCTTTCACCGGGATCAGGACTGGCCAACAGGACCAAAGCTCTAACCGACTGAGGTACACAGGCTAACATCCTAATATAAATACATATACATACATTCATATAAACGCTATCATCATTATTTATAACTATAGTACCATTCAATTCTCAACAGTCACATTTGTGCGCATGGGCAAAACCAATATATAGAGTGTTAGATCTCACTTTTTTTTAAGCCCATTTGACTTTATCGAGTTACATCGCCCCTTGTAAAATGCAATGAATGCATAGATTGTGACCTTTTCTGTCACTTTTTTTGTTTTTTAGTTGGTAATTACTCAAAGTCAGGGTTTTCATACTCATGTTTTTTGTTTGGCCTGTCGTTATCACTTTTTGGTTTTCTTCGCCTATTCTTTTGTCAGAATTGGACTTTTGGCTTTAATTGAACTAATTCCAAAAAATGTTGACGACGTTCACACATGCAATAACACTATGTTTGTACATGTATGTTGAATTTTTTTCTAAAAGAAAAAATCAATGGTTTTATTTTGAAGTTGATTTGCTTCTATATGCTTCTGTGAAACTCTCCAAATCCCAATTGTCTTTCTATGTAGAATCAATTTTATATACCATTTTGTTACCAAAAATTATTTTGAATGTCGATGTAAGAAAATGTTGATACCGCGAATTGAGAATGTAATAATGTGCTTTTAGTCGTTTTGTTTTATTTTCCGTCATCCAAGCGAAAGTGCTAATCAATGTACATAGTTAAATAGCCAATGTTATGGGTATGAATCATTCGTGAATCCTATGCAGCAAGACGCTTAGTGCGCAGGCGCATTCTTCAACGAATCCTTGCTCACCATCCTAACCATTCAAGTATTAAACCATATCATCTTGTAAAATATGTTAGTTTTTCAAACGTTGTAAATAAATATATATGTATATATTTTGAATACTTTTGAAATAAAATATATATAGCATATTGCATTTTGTCGTGTTTATGTGGTTATGATTATTTCCAGATAAGTAAAAAATTCGCCATACAAGATTCGCCATATTTTGTCACAGAGCCCATTATCCGTAGCTTCAACTGTGTAATCACTCTGCATTTGAGTTGTATGCGGAGTTCAGAACTCCCGGCTAAATAAAGGTTTAATGTCTTCAGCGAATCAATTCGGAAGCTTTTTAAATAAGCAGGCCTATTGTGTGTATAACAAATGGACGCTATACTGGCGTCTCTGCTAAAAGGGGTGAAAGAGCGAAAAATGTCGGATTGGCAGCAGATACTTTTCTTTTTATAATATTTGTTTTGTCTTAGCAAAATACACGTTAAGCATATGAGCTTATATCGTGTACATTCAGATACAAAACAACATATTTAGATTTTTGATGAGAAATATAAAAATAAAATTTAGCAAATTGCGAAATAACCATGAGTCCACATGAAAGAAAAAATAAATAAAATACGCAATACGCAGTATTTTACGTCACCCAGTAACTAAATAATTAATGTAATACAGAATATAAAAAGCTGACCAACCCTGTCCACTGCTTTGTACGTGCTCGACAATTTAGCCTGTCTGAAAGCTCGACTATAAATATTAATTTAAAGAAAATGTTAACATTGCACACTACCTTACTTTAATACAAGTAAGGATGATTTTTTAATAAATTGTTATAAACATTTTGATATTGATATAAAAATCAATATAGTAAGTGTTCTTAAAGGAGAACAATTACACTTTTAGATTGTTTGATTGTTGTTTAAAATTGTACAAATAATGTACAGCATGTTTAAGAATAGAACATCATGATTTGTCAGCTCGAGATATTAGATTTGCAAAAATGTGTTGTTGAGATTGGAGTTTCAATTGAGTGTAGCATAAGAAAGTCAAGGTCTAGGGAAAATGTTAAGTAAGACACCTGTAGAGACAAAATAGTAAAGTAATAACCAGAAATAGCACTGAATGGTGTAAAAAGAGCACAACATGTGTAAGTCCTGATGTAGCATGTTATTGACGTGCCACATGCGTCTGCTCTGTCACTCATTTTAAAGAGAGGGTCAGACACTATTAAGAACCAGCATAAATAAAATATATTGTGTGTCACCTCACAAAACATTGATATATATTTTGTGAGGTGAAACAAAATAGGACACAATCTAAAAGGACACAATCTAAAAGGACACAATCTAAAACCATGGACAAGACAGACAGCCAGGCCTCGATTTTTTACTTGAATTATCGTTCATTAACATGCCAAATCATTTTGACCCGAAGAACAGAGAAGAAAAAAAATTATTGCAAGTCTTATTTTGTAGCCCAAAAAAACAATTGTGCTAAACTAAAATCTTTTTTTAAATTGCATCATTCCATGTCAAATCAACCTGCTTGACCCTCTCAGATTCATCAAAATAACCCACTGTGTTACAAATCAACACATACAATGATACAACATTTCGTTTCTGAGATACAACCTCCTGAAATTTGCTCAAAAAGCTTGTTTTTTCTAACTTTGAAAGCTTATAACTTGGGATTGTAGGAGTTTGGATGAAGGAGTTGAGTATCAAGGCTGACAATTTGTTGATGAGAAGATCTATTATATCTGTTCAACTGGTGTAAATTTCAGAAAACGCTTTCCACTGTCAGGATGGAAGGCCATTCCTTTACAAAGGACTTGATGAGCCCTTACTTGCTTGTGATGATATATAGATGATACATCTGTGATAGAAATCAGAAATCACCAAAATAATGTGCAACTGAACAAAGTGGCTACTTTGTGTGCACATAATTTGAAGTCATATTCTTGCAATTTGGGAAAAAGTAAGTTAAGATACAAAGTTTCAGATCTATAGGCTAGCTGTTTCCAATCCCAAGTTATAAGCTTCCAATTTAGAAAAAACACATTTGCTCAGCTTTTTGAGCAAATTTCAGGAGGCTGTATCTCAGGAACGAAATGTCATATGAGGCTAGTCTTTTATGTGTGTTGAATTTTCACACAAATGATTATTTTCATGCAGGAACTTTTCAGAAAACCGGTTGATTTGACACAAAATTAACCAATTGCACAAAGAGCCAACACAAAAAGTTGTTGCTTATTAATGCTGAATTTATCACTGAACTGGAAAGTTTGAGCAGCTGACACATGCATCAGCCAAAAAGAAAATATGCTTCACAGAGGTCATGCTCTCTTTATTGCATTGAATAATTTTCTTGATAACTAGTAACTCCCATCCAAAACACATCCATAACATAGACAGTATTAACTCTGAATCTAGAAAAACGTGTTGTACATGTGCACAGGATTGTTTATGGACAATGGTTGTCATTTATAATTTTATATTGATGTTATATCGAAGCCACCAATCAAAAGTTTTCGTTTTTGAGCGCCTGTTCTGTCTTCACTGAAATGGAAAACGGTGAAATGTTTTTCTATGTAAACTGTTAGAGTTCAGTAAATTTTATTCCAAACAAGCTGAGTAGCTAGCAGGTCCGCCACTAAAGGCTTTTTTTGAAAAAAATATGCTCACAATGACACAATCCCTGTCAAATCACATTTTTTTCTTCAAATCTTCAAAGAGCCACAGAGTAAAAATAATGGTGTATTGGCTTTTACATTAAATGAACAAGTGAAGTACATTAAAAGCAGACCTTCATCAGTAGTTGAAGATAATCTGTTTTGAACAAGAGCCAATACATGACGAGGTCTTATTTTTTCAAAATTTTGTGTAACTGATCTACTGTTCGCATGAATTTAAACCAAAACAATTTGCGCAAACGCATAAATATTTCTGACAGTGTATGATACATGTAATCAGGGTTGTCGTTAAGACCCGGCGGCCGGCGGTCAACCGGCGGCCGGCGGTCAAACCCCCGGTGAT
>JAQQZZ010112846.1:0-15233 GCA_030265115.1 Mopalia vespertina | reverse complement strand
TTTTGGGCTAGCCTATGTAGTCGATCCTTTTATTAAGCCACAAATGCAGACAATTCATATGGAACATTTCTTATTCTCGTACTATTCAGATGGTAAGGATGAATTTGCGTAAGATGGCTAAAAAACCTGCCTTTTTCTTACTTTGGGAAAACATAAATCACACAATTTAAGAAAGTTATTACTGTGGCTCTGAATCCAACTTCTTTTGCCCGAAATAGCTGAAATCGCTTCTCCATACTTCCTCAATTTCAGAGCTTCCGGGGTCTTGGCGGCACATGGACCCTCGCCTATTGGGCAGGGATAGTCGATCCCCTGACCATCCCCGATCCCCCTCCCTCCCTTGGCATGATTGTTGTAAGTATCTTCTCTCGAATATTCACCAGATGATTACCAGATGATTGTTGAATGTATCGTCTTTCGATTAGTCACCCATTGATTACTAGATGAGTGTTGAGAGTCTCATCTCTCGAATCTTCACTCAATGATTACCAGGTGATTGTTGAATGTATCGTCTTTCGATTATTTACTCAATGATTACTATAGATGAGTGTTGAGAGTCTCATCTCTCGAATCTTCACTCAATGATTAACAGGTGATTGTTGAATGTATCGTATCGTCTTTCGATTATTCGCCCAATGATTTCTAGATGAGTGTTTAGAGTTTCGTCTCTCGAATCTTCACCCGATGATTACCAGGTGATTGTTGAATTATCGTCTTTCGATTATTCACCCAATGATTAACAAGTTGATACAAAAACTTGATCCCTGCTGTTGCCTGGGTATTAAGTTAAAATATAATGAATGAAGACCCTAAATTATTGGTAGACGAAGCAAAAAGAGACATATTTTTATTAAAGCAATGTTTTCTAAAGGTTTATTTAGATATCAATACTAAACTGGAGCTATTTGATAAAATGATCAAACCAATCCTATTATACGGATGTGAGATTTGGGTTTCACTGATCTTAAAATTATTGAAACGGTTCACATACAATTTTTGAAATACCTGTTAGGAGTTCCTATAAACACCCCAAATATCTTTCTTTATGGAGAATTTTCCAGGTTCCTTATGCCATTCAAAAATTGTCAACTATTGGCTGAGGGTTTTAAATAGACAAAATAGCCTAATGTATAAGTTGTTAATTGGTCTACATTGTCAACACATACATACACCTCTATATACAATTGGTGGTCCAAATTTACCAAGTTGGTTCAGATAAGTGGGTATGGTCATGTTTTATCTACAAATAACATTACTTTTTGTGGAAGGTTTAAAAAGAGGCTCAAAGATGTATTTCTTTAAAATTGGAACAAAACTATCTTGATTTCTACGAGATTTGATTCATATGTTAGTTTTGTAATCAATAATTTTGAGCACGCTAACTATATATCTTCTTATCCCAATCTGTTAAAAATGAATACCATGTTATAATATGTTGTACAGCATACAGACCTGTGCGTATTCAATTTCTTGTCAAATACTATTGGTCCTGGTCAAACTTAATGCAATTCAAAAAGTTGATGAACCTTTCGACTATTTGAACTACCTTGAACCTTTGTTTGTATATCAAGTCCGTAGTATGTATGAGAAACACTCCACCAAATGTATAACAAACAAAAACCTATGTAACTGTTCTGTACATGCTGTTCCAATGATTGTTTAAGGCATCGCCTCTCGAATATTCACCCAATGATAACCTGATGATTGTTTAAGGCATCGCCTCTCGAATATTCACCCAATGATTACCTGATGATTGTTGAAGGTATTGCCTCTCGAATATTCACCCAATGATAACCTGATGATTGTTTAAGGCAACGCCTCTCGAATATTCACCCAATGATTACCTGATGATTGTTGAAGGCATTGCCTCTCAAATATTCACCCAATGATAACCTCATGATTGTTAAATCCTTCGTCTCTCGAATATTCACCCAATGATAACCTGATGATTGTTGAAGGCATCGCCTCACGAATATTCACACAATGGTAACCTCATGATTGTTGAAGGCATCACCTCTCGAATATTCCCCCAATGATAATCTGATGATTGTTGAAGGCATTGCCTCTCGAATATTCACCCAATGATAACCTGATGATTGTTGAAGGCATCGACTCGAATATTCACCCAATGATTACCTGATGATTGTTGAAGGCATCGACTCTCGAATATTCACCCAATGATTACCAGATGATTGTTGAATGTATCATCTCTCCATGTTTTACCCGATGAGTACCAGATGATTGTTGAATGTATCATCTCTCCATGTTTTACCGATGAGTACCTGATGATTGTTGAATGTATCATCTCTCCATGTTTTACCGATGAGTACCAGATGATTGTTGAATGTATCATCTTTCCATGTTTTACCCGATGAGTACCAGATGATTGTTGAATGTATCATCTCTCCATTTTTTACCCGATGAGTACCAGATGATTGTTGAATGTATCATCTCTCCATGTTTTACCGATGAGTACCAGATGATTGTTGAATGTATCATCTCTCCATGTTTTACCCGATGAGTACCAGATGATTGTAGGATTGTTTTAGACAATAGAGATCCACATCGCCATCACTTTGAAGAGAGGGTGGGCGTATCTTCCATCAGAAGTCCAACTATAGATTAAACATTCGAGGCCAAACTGAGCAGTGTTTCACATACGATTGTTAATATATAGGAAGCCGATGCCTTTGTATTGCCCCTTGTAGTGGTCCGGTCTTGTATTTGTTTGTTGTTGGTCACGTATAGGGGAGGTTTCAATCAACCTATGGGCTGGCATGCCGTCATATGAGTGCAATAATCTTAAGCAACACATTAAACAAAAATCCAACAAACTTTACAACGACAAAAACGAGACTTATATCACATAATTACGAGAGTTAACTACGGTAGTAGCATATACCATATTATAATAAGGAGACACTTTTACCTATAATAACGACGAAATAACTTAAAAACGGTACAAGTATAGGCCATCTCATAATAACGAGATATTATTATCTATAATAACGACGAAATAGCTTAATAACGGTACTAGTATACACCGTCTCATAATAACGAAATACTTCTACTTATAATAACGACGAACTAACTTAATAACGGTACTAGTATATACTATTTCAAAATAACGAAATACTTCTACTTATAATAACGACGAACTAACTCTTAATTTCGGCACTAATATATACCGTCTCATATAATAACGAGATACCTCTACTTATAATAACGACGAACTAACTCTTCATGTTCAATCGCCGTAGCGTTTTAACGACTACTCGGAGATACCTTTATATTCATAAGTTTATTAATAAAATGAGTTTTCTTAAAAAAATCTTACCTTTGCAAGTGGAATGAGTGAAAAGAAATGCGCAGTGAAACACGAGAAAAAACAAAAAGGATTTAGCGTTATTTCCAAACAAAATTTCAAGGAACTTAATGAAACTCAATAACGGTTTTCGCGAAAGTTCAAATCCGTCAAGCAATATCAGTAATTATGAACAAGTCAGAAACCATCGCGGTGAAAATCAAGCAGCGGAAATGTGTCCTAATACTTCGTGTTTTCGGTTTTAATTATCCCTGAAATGTTTTATTCTTCACTTATGTTCTGTTATTAGTGTACATCTTCCACAATAATTTTCTTTAAATACATTTGATTTTAGGGGTATTTTTTCTCTTCATTTAAATCCAATATTAATTCTATTGTTGAGTCTACTTATTGGTTTTAACTCACGTTTAACTGCATGGCATGGCAAGGCTTAACATCAAGCGCTTTTGCATTATTCGCTTCAACTGAAACCGAATGTCACCAACGAGCCACCGTATCTTCTTAAGTGTGCCTAATCTCGTCATTGACTATTTAAACTGTAACTGTATATTAATGTTTCGTGTGTAATAGTGCGCGTCGGTAACAAAATTAAACAAAAATATTTAAATAAATAAAAGCAATGCATGGACACGCTTATGTTCAGGGGGCAAGTTGGTTAAAAGGGTTCAAGCAGAAGTACATTAACTAAATTAACTAATGATTTGATGAGACCGAGAGAAATTTGATAAACGGGTAGAAGCAAAAGTCTATTAAATAGACAAGCTAATGATTTCCACCATAAGAAATCATCTAATTAAAGTAATGGATTACATCAGAAATTAATTACCTCGAAAAGCTAATGACCTAATGGAACAGAAATACATTTGTAAAACGGGTAGACGCAAGTATTCATTTCCATTCAATTCTTTGTTTGTGAGAAATCTGGGCAGAAACTATTAGTAGAAATGTTTTAACTGGACTGGATACATTTTTGTTTGACAAATTGTTTCTTATGTATTATTTTTAATTGCTTTATTTGAGTTAAACGTCATTGCATTTCACTTATATGACGACGGATTGTCCATTTCTCAAACACTGTGGAATGTGGCACATAAGAAATCCTCACTTATATCAACCCTGCCGACATACTATATTTCCAAAAATGGCATTCAAATTATCTAATTAATGTAAATACTGTGAAAAAATCTAGTATTTCAAATATTTTTTTACTTTGCAAAATTGTAGGCTTGAAGTTAATATGGCTCAGTGGCTAATAAAGAGCATAGGAATATACTGTCTTATCTGTAAGTGAATTGATGTTTGGTCAAATGGGTCGAACTAATGGCATTAGGGAAGGATTATAAGTAACCTACATGTCTTGGTTGGAAATACGGTCATATCTTTGTGATGATTATATAAATGATAGCGGATCAGTCATTAAATTTGTTTTTATGGAATATGCATGTATACAATCTTTTGGTGTAAAATAAATCTGATATAATAAAAAAAAGGAGAAACAAAACAAACTACTGGTATATTTATCGAATATTCTGTAGTCTTACCATTTAAGCAACGTGGTGGAAGGGAGATAAGTAACATTAACCAACTAGATTATTGATATAATTTATCTCCCCTTGTTCAGAAGTCAGTCCTGGGGAAACATGCCATTTGAAACCCGACCACTGGTACTAGATATTATGTTCGGAAAAGCTGGCACCACGTATAAGGGATTTGAATTGCATACAACAAATTATATATTATATATAATTTATTTTCGAAGAGATATAAAAAAAATAAAGTAATGTCAGTAACCAGGTTTACATTATTGAAAAGTACATGTATAGGTCTAGAAAACAACGATCAAATATATGAAATGGCGTTATTTCTACATAAACAAAAGTGATACAAAAAAATAGCCATTTTTATCAATTCTTTTTTGTTACACAGGGTTCGTTTTCTACATTAAAAAATGTATTAAACACTTTTAAAGGAACGTTATCCTCTCCCAAAGGTAAGTATAGCCCTATGTTCAAAACGAAGGTATATCGTTTTAACTTAACACTGACAATTAAATTATTTCCCAACACAGCAAAACGGTTGGTCTTTTATAGTTATGCTAGTGTGGTTGTTTACTGTTGGAGTACATCCATGTCATATAAGTGAAATACCCGTAAGTATGACATTAAGCAACAATCAATCAAATTTTACGACCTTTTCGTTCCGATTAGACTGGTGCAAAACAATACACACGGAATTTGTTTGTTTGTTTATTCACCAAATAAGGAATATTTAAGTAACACATGCCATGGTTAGAAATAAATTGGCGGGAATAAAGTCAATATGTCGTCTGCCGGTGAATTTTATTCAACGAGCGAATATTTTGTTTGAGTCGTATATGGTTGGTATTAGAGATGTATAAAAAAATTCATCAGTGAACTCTATATACTGTCTCTCTCTTTTTCATACAGCCCCTTAAATAAGTGTGATATTGTCCCGAGAGAGCAGGCCTGGGTATTGGTCGACATGGCCCCCCACCCTCTCTTAACTAGGATTACCCTTCCCATAAAGAGGGGATTTTGTCTGGTGAACCCTTTATTCTCACATTTCCACAGATCGATTTGTTCACTTGGCAGACGGTTCACAAGTACGAATTTCGCGGAACATCTCTTCAACTCCCTTACGATCCATCTGGTAATTCTTTGTATTTCCATGTTAACAGCATCAAGTCCTTAGACCCCATACAATAAAACCACAGATGAAAATTGTCAAATTGTTTATTTAAGGTACCATTTATTTTGTACTGTTATATTTATAGAAAATCCATAAACTTTTCTTCAACAAGTTCACAACAGATAAAACACTGCCATTAATGTTGTCTTCGTTTATGTTTAAAAATATTTTTAAAAAATTGATTGATTTTTATCCTTCGAAATAACATAAACTGATTGGTCCGTTTAATCTTTATTGTCATTCCAAAGCAGGAAAATAAATAATACCAGAACAAGGATCGATACTTTGACCAGTGGACCCAATGCTCCAGGAATTTGGAAAGGTGTACAGATATCGGCGTGGTGTCTGTTCGTTAACCACGACATAAAGATAGCTCTTGTTTGGATTTCGCAACAATATACAGGATTTTTCGAGGAAAAGTGTTTTTTATCAGGGTTCATTCAGAAGCTAAAAGATACGTATAAGTAATACAGTTTAAAGCTATGTTGTTAAAACACTGTCATTTGTGATCCAATAAAATATTTTTTGAATTTTATGCAAAATTCTTTATTTTTCTTTATTTATCTCTCAGAAGACAAGACATGTTTGTAGATTACAACTTGTAGTTATTGCAATCGACGTTTCGGTACAAAACAAGCACTATTGTAGTTTCTTCTCTCTCACACTATATGCATGTATATCATTTTTAGTTTACAAAACGACAAGAGGCAAAAATAGAGAGGTTTGACCATGAAGCGATGTTGCATAAAAAATAAACTTTATTTAGAAGTAGAGTATCTTTCAGGTAGAAGCTTACGAAATGATTCCATCAACGTTTTACAACATTTATGTTAAGAAAGCAAATTGGAAACAATTTAAGGCAATTTTATAAAAAGCACAGTTGGTCGTTGATACCGACTTATGTAAAATCGGAATCATTATTTATTTTAAATCATCTTATTGAATGCATGGTTTGCCGATAATTCATATATATATATTTTGAATAAATGAAGAGAGAAAAATTTGCTTGCCTCCACCGGGATTCGAACGAGAGACCTTTGGGTTATAAATATAATAAAAGCTAAAACTCGTGGTCGCTCTGCCGTGAGCCTCTTTAGCTCAGACCGATAGAGCGTTGGCCCTGATAGCCACACCGGAGTTCGAATCCCGGTGGAGGTAAGAGAAATTGTATTTCTCTGCATTACAAATATAATAAAAGTTATTTATTGCCAACGAAAAGAAGAATTAACGACTCTATAAGCTGGTACGTAATAAGTGTGCCTATCCTCCTGGTCTACCTATAAAATACAATAGTAAATACGATAGTAAATACAATAGTAAAAGCAAGTATTTTTATTTTCGAATTAGTTAATGACATACTCGACTTTACAGTTGTTTTACCAGAAAAGCAACGGCTCGTCCCGACATTAAAGCACCATTCATTCATTCATTCGTACGTATTTGTTTGTTTGATTCGAGTTTAACGTCGTTCTCAAGGGTATTTCAGCTTAATGGTTGCTTTACATAATATGAAAGCGGTTCGAAATAGACACATATAGAAAAAGAAAAAATTAGTTTGTTTTTCTTTCCCTAAAATAAACTACATACGTGTATACCGTTTAGCCGTTTATTGTACGGTCATTCGAAAACAGATAGGCCTGCGGTTTAACGGACATATTTTGGACTCTTTGTTGAAAACACTCATTCACTAATCCAGTAGTAAACAATGTGTTTAGATTTCTTCAATTCTTTGCATAAGACCACTGGATCTCTATATATAGTTAAAAATTTAACTTTCGAAATGAGAAAATCAAAATTGAAAAATTAATGTATTGCAAAATTCTTGTTACGAATTGTTATGATTCAACAAAAGTGAAATTTTATTCCAGGTTGAAATAACCTCTGAAAACAGAATCTCTGATGAACTGAGAAAAAATATGATCAACAATTAAAAACAAAACATTGGTGCCTGTGCTGAAAAGACAAACATATTGGTAGTCTGTGGTAATACACTTAGGTAACTGAAAAACATATTGGTAGTCTGTGGTAATACACTTAGGTAGCAGACAAACATATTGGTAGTCTGTGGAAATACCCTTAAGTAACGGACAAACATATTGATAATCTGTGGAAATACCCTTAGGTAACGGACAAACATATTGATAATCTGTGGAAATACCCTTAGGTAACGGACAAACATATTGATAATCTGTGGTAATACCCTTAAGTAACGGACAAACATATTGATAATCTGTGGAAATACCCTTAGGTAACGGACTAACATATTGATAATCTGTGGAAATACCCTTAGGTAACGGACTAACATATTGATAATCTGTGGTAATACACTTAGGTAACTGAAAAACATATTGGTGGTCTGTGGTAATATTACTTAGGTAACAGACAAATATATTGGTATAGTCTGTGGAATGCACTTAGGTAGCAGACAAACATATTGGTAGTCTGTAGAAATACCCTTAGGTAACGGACAAACATATTGATAATCTGTGGTAATACACTTAGGTAACAGACAAACTTTTTGGTAGTCTGTGGGAATATACTTATAGGTAACAGACAAAATACTGGTTACCATTGATATACATGTTTACTCGTGTGTATACTATTATAGCTTCAGGGGGTTTGTTTGACACCTGAGAAATTTGACAACTCAAGTCAATAATTACCTGTAACAATGCCATGCGTTGATGCTTTCATTAGGATACGTTGACGGTCATGCCAGGTGTGAAGTTAGAATTTAAACATGGGCGTGGCAAACTATATAATTTCCGCTATGTTGGGGTCATTTATACTATAGTCTCCTTTGAAAGAATACACGCGACCGGGACGTGTGGTTCGTGTGTGTCGCACGCCTTCCCAGTCGTTAAATGAGTGAGTACTGGGGTGTCAGAAGTTAATACTGTCATTAGATGCTTTGAGATGCCGCAGACTAACAGCCGTTTGTCGTAATTCACCTGACTGCCATGCGGTAATATTCTCGTCCAAGCGAAAATTCTTAGGAATTCGGGGATTTGTTTTTAAAAACCTAAGCTTATACAACAATTTAAAAACTAAAATGCCGTTCGTCAAAATATTGCACACCCTAGAAAATAGAAATAAATAGACAAACCGTTCATTTATTTAGATCTCAAACGATCAGTATTGTTACGTTTTCGTTTAATAAAATTTACTATCAAAGTATAGAGTCGACGGACAAAATAATGTTAACTTACACGAAAAAGACTATTCGTCTTTAAAACATGCCACTGATATATGAGAGTCCGATTTCTCGCTTTTTTTTTTTTTTTTTTGGCAAGTAAAATTTACAAAAATGTCAAAATACCCGAATAATCATAAAACATATTTATTTATCTGAGTGATGATAAACTCATAGATTTATTTGTGTGATGATATTACACATAGAATGTTAATGGGTATGGTCAGGTTTTCTGATCAGATAGCTCGGGTAAGCTGGTAAACGGTCGATATGCTGAAGAAATACTTCTCTTTTACTGATTGTCTATTTTCTCACATTCCCCCTTTTCAATTATTAATGTTTTAGTTTTAACAGTTAAAACATAGAGCAGGTTTGCTTGATTGAGAATCGTGCTTTTTTCTCTCTTAACGAATGAAGGTAGACGTACATGGCAACTGAGCGCGTGTTTTCACAATGCGATTCAATCGAGATGAACCGTTGAAGAAAAATACCACAATGTTTACAAAGCAATTCAAACAAAAGATAACAAAATGCCGGGAGAAAGCTATAGTCCAGTATGGGCGTATGTTTGTTATATGTGCACATACACTTGAATGAAGGGGTTGTTTTCTACTAAACCCTCCGCTGGGTTTACTGGGTATTCCAATCAATAAGAAACAGCTGTTATTAATGGGACTATGTTATATACGCTAGTTACCCTATATACGTCACTGGCTACACCTGTACTGGGCCTACACAACGCCACGAAATTCTCATCACACCTCAATATATAAGTACCGTACGTCAAAAAGACAAATCACGGCACGTAACTCATCTATGGCTTCATATATACAAAATATATCCGCATCAGCGATTACAAATAAATACTTGTTTTAGCCTGGTAGCGCATTGATGTTTTTTTCTCATTTCAACCATGCAAAGACAGGCCGAGCACAGGGGGCAAAGCACATTGGCAAAATAGGGAAAGACAACCAATCTCGGCTTGAAGTTGCTCCTCCGCTCAGACAACGCCCAGGAAGTGGTAACTCGCCTGTCACACAGATGTATTCTACCGTTTTATATTTTTCTAAAGCTTACAAACTTCCTCATGAAATATCTTTTATTGGTAATAGACATGAAATCTGAAGTATACTGAATGTGAAAATGCATCCTTCAATTTTATTGCCAGGTTTGAAAATTCGAATAAATTAGTTATTTATAAAGTACAATTTTGTAAAACGTTATCTTCGCCAATCTTTATTCTAATAGGTATGCTTAATTTATAGCTTAAATTTATTTTAACTGGTTAAACGGGATCCAAGGTCATTTACTTGATAGACTACTTTTAACCGTCATACTCATGACTATTCTACCTCTATGACTTTGAATTGGCGATGTTTCGTGGAATGACTCGAGGATGCCATGCAAAAACATGCGCGACCGAAGATGTGGTCTCCGAAATCACCGGAAACTACTTTGATATAGGAATCCTTCTCGCACATGTAACGTATGCTAAAGGGATTCGATCAATTTTAACACATAATTCCGATTGTAGAATTTACAAAATATTATAGTGCGTTCATCAACTAAAAGAGAAAAAACAAAGCAAAAAATTTACAAAAGTACGTGACGTGCACGTGCATGGCAAAATCATTGGAATTCTACAGAGAAAAGTCCTCACTTCAACACGGACAGCATTTCAGATTTCAGAAATGGATTACCAACAGGAAGGCCACTCCTGAATGAGTGGACTACAATCAGGGAGCCATGATGTGAACGAGTGGAGTATTGATTGTTTGTTTGATTGGGGTTTAACGTCGTACTCAAGTTTATTTCACTTATATGACGACGGATTGTCCACTGCACACTACTCCATGCCAAATTACGGTGGAAAACCGAGAGGAAACCTTTTGAAAACCAGCCCCCAGATTGCCGCAGCCACGCTGTGTGACTCACTCGTATACCTGATGGTCGACTGATGGACTCGATCCCGTGAACGGTACATCGAAGTAGGATTAACTAGTTGATTAACAACAGGAAGCAAAGAGTTGGAGTAGACTACCAGCAATCACCCATGAAGTGAATGAGTGGACTACAAACCAGAGCTACGGTGTGGTTTAGTGGCCTACAAACATGGAACATTTAGTGGATGGGTGGACTACCAGCATGGAGAATTGGTGTGGATGAATAGACAATCAGCGTGATGTGGATTAGTGGAGTGCCAAGAGGGAGCAATGTTGTTGCTGCGTGGACTTCCATCAAGGAGTGTGGCTGTATGGATTATGAACAGGGAGCCAATGATGTGGATGCGTGGACTATCAAAAGGGAGCCATGTTTTGGTTGCATAAAGTGACTTGTCTCAACGTCTGGATACATAAGCAATAATAAATTATATATCACTACAAATGAAGTATATTTATACATCGTGTTAGAGCTACTCAAATTGGATGTAATTAAATAGTTATTCTATACAAAAACAGCCACTGTTGGAATATTTATTAAAGATTCAAGCTATTTTGTTATTTACTTTGCTGACTGTATTTAAACCGTTAAAATCCACTCTAAAACCATAAAATATGATGTGTTTTGCTGTGTTAGAAAAATAAATGTTCCTTTAGTGCTAACTACAGGCTGTATGTTTGTGCTAGAAACACACAGCCCTTTGCAAAAGGGGTCTGTGGAATAAGCAGAGGTTGGTTCATTGGTGTTTAACGCTGTGCTTAAGGGTATTTCACTTATATCACAGTGGTGTATTCTATCAATAATTAACACTTGTACAACCATACAATGTGAGGTGTTTTGATGATGGTGGGAAACTTAATCTCCAGCGCTACGTAAAGACACATTGCTACTCTCCAAACAAACTGCCCTTAGTCAGAGGGCAAATAAGCAAAGGAACAATCAAATAAAGATAGATTTTCATGTGTTTATTTCGTAATAAGTTAATACAGTTTCTAAAATGGTATATTAAAAGAGAAATCCTCATTTACAGCTTTGTTGTCAGAGGAGTTTTCTTCCATTGATAAATAGCATTCAATTTATTTGGCCTTTGTTAAAACCAATATGAAAGTCACATAAGAAACAGGAGATGTTGAAGAGAATGAATGATACTGTTTTTGATGTATGTAGCATTGACACAGAAAACAAGATAGTAGGGAAGCTGCCAGAGGAAATAACCCACATATTAATTTACTCAGAACTAATTTACTCAGAACAAAAGTCCATGGTAATTTACACATTTGTGTGAAAAACTGCACATAAAGGCTCAAAGAGAAACCAGTCACCATCCCACTCTGTCACATTATACCAAGCTCCAGAATCATCACCCTATCATCACATCATGAGGCATATGGAAATTTATGGATAAGATAATTTGTTCACTAAAAGTTTTGAAAAGTAAGGTATGGGCTTATAATATTTGATGGATCTTTGATTTACAATGCTTTGGTCTATTTTTAAAAATCTATTTGAATGATGTTTTTGAAATTATATTTCATGATTTCTTTTCAATTGTAATAAAAAGTCACTTTAAACACAGTGTAAGTCGATCTTGTCCTCATCCTGCCATTTAAGCAAGTGATGTTTGGTTGGTTGTTTGTTTGGTTGGTTAGGGTTAACTTAGTACTCAAGGGTATTTCACTAATATGAGGACGGATTGCCAATTTTCACTAAATACAGTGGAAAACCGAGAAGTAACCATTTCATGCCACCCTCATATACCTGAGGTTGACAGAGGGCTCAAACCTGTTACCGACACATTGAAGGAGGATCAGTAAGCCAGCATGCTAACCACAGAATCAGAGAACCACAGCCTGATGCCAACAAACAGGGCAGGGAGGTCTATGGTGCCATTGCTCAACATTATTGTACAGGTTTTGTTATGTACAAAACAGTATTTAAAGTCATAAATGATCCAAGTGCAGTCACGTCTTCTCTTCCTATATTAACTGTTCCCTGTCATCAATTCTTCGAAGTCATTCCCATATATATTGTATATTGGTGAAGCATCAGTCAGACAACCCACCAGACTTAACACTGCTGACTTAACTGCCTTGTTCCTCAGCCAGATTGCTGGACTGATGGTGGACCTTGAAATGTCACCTATCGTCACATCACTGATGTACACCATTTCGTTTTCATGAGGTCACGAATTAAAAAAATCTGAAAACTCCATTATGATGGATTCAGTTGACTTTGAGTTTTTTAGCAGGAGAGCTTTCAGGGTTCTTAATTTGCCCCTTTCCTGATAATCTGTCTTGCTTCTTTTCCATGTACTCCTTCATGTTATCAATCCTAGCCCTCCTCAATGTGGAATAGATATTCTCTACTGATAATGAATCTATGGACATAAAAAACAAACATATAGTAATATATACAAGTTGTGACGATTGTTTATATGTAAGATTTTACCCCATATTTAAGATTAATCCACTCATATGATAACATACCAGCTCATTGGATCAGGTGACAATCCTACTATGATGCTGAACATAACCAGTGACAAGAAACGAGGCAACATGTGGTATTCATGGAGATTGTACTTAATCTTATTTCACTTATTATCTGTATGCCAGGCCAATACATGACAGAGAACACCTGTTAAGGCCACAGACAAAAAAGGTTCACCACTCGTAATAGGAGCAAGTTTGTTAATGTAGAGTGCACCCCTGGAAAATCATGTGACCATGCAACCCACGGTCGCGTGAAATCCTACGTCTGGTGAGAAATTTTTTTAAAAACAACAAAAAAACAAAACATTTATGATAATTTTTTAGAAAACCCACTCCAATATCGATGTCAAACCATAAAAAGTTGAATTTCTCGCATAAAAGTTAAACCTATAGTACCTGATGTTTAAAAAAATTTTCAAACCATATAAAGTCTGGTCAGAAATTTTTAACCTGAAAATTAGTGGTCACGAGAAATTTTAAATTTTTTCCAAGGGTGGTAGAGTGCAGCACACCATCACAAATACTCTCTCATCCATCCCAGTAGTTAACATAGATCAAGGCTTAGGCAGAAGGGTGTCCACCCGTCCAAATGGACAAAGAAACTTTAACATACTGTTAAAATTGTCACTCTGTTACTTAAAAAGTGAAGCAAAATGACAATTTTGGACACCATACTTATGATTTCTGGCTAAGCCCCTGACATAGATAGTAAACACATTCACACTAACCACATTACTATAAGATAATTGAGATCTATTCAGACTCTTGTCTCGGGAGTTTATATAGCTATAAAGATATATACAGTAACTGATAAAATAAATAAGAACAGAACATAATTATACCTTTGAAAAACTCCCAATGATTGTTTATCTCTTCAACAACTTTTGAAATTTCTTTGCTTCCATCAGAACCAGCCTCAACCTGTACAAACATAGTACAAAGAAGATACATTCAACCATATTTGTTTGTTTGATTGGGGTGTAACGTCGTACTTAAGGTTATTTCACTCACATGATGGCGGGCCAGCCCAATGGATGAAGGAAACCACCCCTGACAACAAAAAAACATCCCAGGACAAATACAAGACACTCGAAAGACAACACAAACATATCAGCTTCCTCTTCTCTTTCGCTCAGAAAGCACCAGGGCAACAGGAAGCTCCCTCCAACCACCCGCCATTCAACCACGTCATTGCGTAGTTATTTGCCTAGTACGTATAGTCATCTGTATGAACTTCAAGGAGAGCAAATTCATTCTTGTCTATTTGTTTGTTTGATGAAGGTTTTTAAGAAGATTAAGGCTATTGTACTCATATGGTGTGTCAACCCAATAGTGATTTGTTTGTTTGTTTGTGGTTTAAAGACAATACTATATAAGACAGTAAAACCACAAGACGAAACCACTGTCAACAGCAAGGGATAAAAACAAGATCACAAGACGAAACCCCTGTCAATGGCAAGGGATAAAAACAAGATCACAAGACGAAACCCCTGTCAATGGCAAGGGATAAAAACAAGATCACAAGACGAAACCCCTGTCAATGGCAAGGGATAAAAACAAGATCACAAGACGAAAC
>JAQQZZ010112835.1:0-15236 GCA_030265115.1 Mopalia vespertina | reverse complement strand
TGGATGGATGGATGAATGGATGGATGGATGGATGGATGGATGGATGGATGGATGGATGGATGGATGGATGGATGGATCAATTAATCAATTAATCTATGGATAAGTTATAATTTATATTAGGGATATCATTGACATTTTCATTGGATTATGAAATCTGAGGTCAGATAACGATAAAGAAACAGTTTTTAACGTAGCTCTATACGTTTACATCCCTATCACAACACTTGGTAAAGTTACAGCGCACACTCATGTGGGTTCAAGGATTAGAATGAAGTAAAACACAAAGGAAATAGAAATGTAGGGCTGATCTAATTTCTATTCGGTGTGGTTTATTGAATACACAAATGTTAATGCATTTAAAGGTAATTATCAAATTGCTCATTGACTGTTATCTGCGATCTAATATGATTAACGAACGTGGTAATTTCAAATTAATCATTACGCTAGAAAAAAATACTCTCTAAAAACTCGAGGACCAATCACGTGTAATGACAAGAGTCACGTGGTTTACAACAGCTGCTTTAGCCTTATATTAACTTTTTTAAAAAAATGTATAGTTTAAAAACATCGTTTTAGACCATCATAGTTTTCGCTATTGACTATACATAGTTTAGTGGAGGCTTTGCTGTTAAAATCGATGCGCTTAGCTGAATATATCATTAAGTTAATAAACAACTTCACGTTCGAGTTAGTCGTCTGCATTTAATGTTTTGTCAGATTTTCCACTCTAAGTCAACGGCCCAACTTGAAAAGGCACCAATCAAGGTTCACATACATATAATTTTGTTACCCAGGGTGTCCCACCGTATAGTGGTTGACCACTGGAGAAAGTGAGGGTCTTTTGATATAGTGTTGGCCACGGTGTGCAATGTTTCACTTTTGGTATAATGTTTGTCAATTATTCAAATGTTTACCATTACAGCCATATGTCGAGAGTTCGTCCTCAGCTGCAGAGGAAACTTTCTCTAGACTTATAATACAAAGCCGGATAAAAACAGAACAAAAGCCTATGCTGTGTAACTGGTCAATTTTAGAGATGACGTCACCATTACTGAGCTTGTACTATCAGTGATGGTCATTAATCTCTACTAGCCGTCCTTTAGGCCTATTAAAGTGGAAGCCTCCCGTGTATATTACGCAGATTAATCGAAAAAACATTCCTTATCATTTACTATCTGCTTGGTAAAATATGGTAAAATCTCTAAGTATTTAATTTATCTAACCTTTATTATCTAAATTTATTTACAGGGAGAATTGCGCAAAAGAACAACATGTAAAATTCTGCGAGTGTTTTAAGATTTTATTTTGTATTTTTAGAAGAAAGTTAAAAGGTGAAAACCGATGCATAAGTGATGAGTTATATTTCGCGATATGTTTTAGTATCGGAAACTTAGAGTTCTTATAGCAGAGGCTATATGTATAATGGCGAGCTGTCCTGGCGCTAGCTTGTTATGTCACGAGCATCAGTTTGACAGAGATAAGATTATCTGAGTTATCCAATCATTGACATGTCAAGTGAATCAACTCCCAAAGTCCTCATTAACACTTATCTCAAATCACAGACTTTTCCAAATTACCAGATTGCAATATGTGCCAGAGAGCCTTCTGTTTGTGTGTCAACCAGCGAGTCCGTGAACGCCAAATTGGAGAGCTAGGAAACTTTTTCCTGTGTGTGTGTTTTTTTTTCGCTCCAGAACCGGCGCATGTACATTATATACACACTTACTTAACATAGCAAATTTCACATGGCTTTATAATATAAAAATAACATCGTACTCAAGGGTATATCATTTATATGACAACGGATTGTCCACTTCACACTGTTCCTTGCTGATATATGGCGTAGAACCCGGAAGGAAAGGACGTAAAAACCACCTCCACGCTGCCAAAGCCACATCGTGGGACTCATTCATACATCTGATGGTCGACAGACGGACTCGAACCCGTAAACGGCATATCGAAGAAGGATTAGTAGGTTGACCCGTTAACCACTCAGCCACGGCCGACAGAATTGGAAGACCTCTGCAGCAAAGTATTCCTAAACGTTAGAAAGAATTATAATGAGAGGTGAAACTAGTCGTAGCAAAGGAGGGTATCTATTGCGAATGACCAACGTATGCATGAAATACAACTGGAAAACAGAACAACGAAGGTTTCTAAGTTTTCGCTTACGGCGGGAGACCATTTTATGCAATTCTTAATATTTTTAAAATGACACTTATACTTTCCTTCAACATCTAGGTATCTGCTAATTTGCTAAATTTGTCCGAAAAAATTCTCCTAGTTGATTATCTATGCTCAAAGATATTTGCTGATAATTATAATGTTTTCGGGATAGGAGAATCTATAGGAAAACCGACATCGTTATTGGGAAAATCATGCAGTCTTTGGCGAGGAATTGAAATAAGGAAACTTCAGTCAGAAACTGCGTTATTTCCAAGTTTATTGTTAATATAAATGAAAATAAAAAATAAAAAGTTAACTGGGTCTTCTGTCGTTTATTTTGTACTCGCGGTTATCTTACATAAATGTTTGAAGGAACAATTCGTATAGTTAGACTCGACGGAAGGTTTTAGCTTTTGTCGCTAGTGATTTAAACGCTCTGCGTAAGATATTTTACTTATGGAAATTCAGTGGAATTTATATCTTTACAATCTCCAATGTCAGGTTGCCCTCTGACTAAGGGCAATTTATTTGAAGAGAATAGCAATACTGTCTTTATTTAGCACTGGAGGAAAATTAACTTTCCAGCATTACGGGAACGCTTCACATCTTAGCTATGCTATAGTGTGAATTATTGTTGGAATACACCACCGTCATATACGTGAAATACCCTTAAGCACGGCGTAAAACAGCAATCAATCAATGAATTAAAAAACCAATGTCAGGTCAAACTGGAGAACCTAAGCAGTGTGAGGTTTTGAAGTAGGTTCTGTTCTGTGATCTATTCGCTATCGTTCCAAAGTCCCTTCAACTCGATTCTGTTGATAACTTAGCGGACAGTCCAGGAAGTTATCCGAGTACCGATTGGTTAAAACAAACAAACAAAAAAGGAAAAAAAATTCCGACAGAAAACATACATTATCCGTTTGTGTTCATCACTTTTTCCTATGTTAAGTATGTCTGAGAATGGAATCCCAGAATTCAAGTTACAGTTAAACGGAATAAGGTTTCGTCGCCTTATGCCAGACTATCGTTATCAGATGTTACAAAAATCATTAATTTTCATTAAATGTTTTGAGACGGTCTTTCTTTGAGAAATAGATACTGTACTTTACGTTAACAGACGTCAAATATCGTGGCATTGCATGGATGTTTTCAGAATACGGACTTTTACAGAGAATATATATACGCAAATACGTATTGTTGTTTGTTTCAGTCATTGGTATTTAGAAGCTGAGAAACTAATTAATTCAATGGATATATAGATTCCAGAGTCTAGTTTAAATATTGAGCCAGACAGCATTTTTTATAACCGTATCTGAATAGACATCGAGAAAACACAGACGCTGGAATCCATGGGTCGTGACTTATACTGTCAGAAGTTTTGTATTAAAAAAAAGAAAGAAAAACAAAAGCGAACATTCACCCTCCCCTCATCCCCCCGTCCCCCACCCCCCAAACGACGAGAGAAGATTCTGATTGTGACTGTTTTGAAGTGAATTCCATCCTGATATACTCACAATGAGAACACAAATTATTTGCTAATAACAGCGTTTTTGATATTCCGTTCCTTTTGTCTAGTTAAAGGCTCACATGCTTTCTTTGTCGCTTCTTGTTTTCAACAATTAATAACGTATATGTTTTTAAAGAGTTTAACATAAATTATGATTATACAAATTTAAGTGTGGAGGCAAGCAAACTTTTCCTCTTCATTTATTTAAAAATATATCTATATAAAGTGTACTCCAAACTATATATAAGTGTATATACATGTATTTTTTAAATAATGTTATATCGTCTTTAAAAAAAATGATTTGGTATGATTTTCATTCAGTGAAAAAAGTCATGAGAAAATTTAGCCGCAATCTTTAACCATCGATAAATTCCTTGATAACAATTAGCCTTTTTGCCAAATATACATGACAATTAAATCTTCTATTAGTTAGCTTTGTTTCGTGTCAATGTCAAGAAAACTATTTTATTGTCAAAGAAATCCTTTCGTTGATAAAATCCATTTCATTCATATATTTCTTTAATTTATTCGTTTTTTTAATCCACCCGTAACTTATCTTCTCCACTTCCTGCCAATTTGACATATAGGACTCCATATTTAATGTGTTCATTTGTGTCGATACACATGAAGATAGAAAATTATTCGAAGTTAATTAACAGAAGTTCTTTAATTGTCTCTGCTTATGTCTTTTTCCGTTGTTAAAATATTCAGCGTTAAGATCAGATCAGGTTAACTATGTGACTAACACGCTGTATATGATATGGGTGTATCACTAATTGTCCGAAAACAAAATGTCATATACTATAGTATAGTAAAGTAGACTCGGCTAGCAACTCAGAAGAAATATTATGAATTCATTTGACTTGCCATTAATTGATCATACCATAATGAAAATCTGATGACGGTTTGGTCAATAAATCAATAAGCCGAAACGATGAGTGAAAATTTTATTCATTATCTTTCTCTGGACTTGTTACTAGCCTTTTCTATGTTAAACTCTTCAGTGGTGGTCATTATAACTAGAATGTGACATATTATTGTAGTTTTATTTATCGCTTATATAAACGTCTCGTTCTGTTGAAATCTGTTGCAAGTCTAGTTTTTTTTAACGATTACAAATTCTTTATTTTTTGTTTTAGGACAATCGATTTTTAGTGATTCCAATAATAAAGTTTTACAGTACAACAAATTCATTTCGCCGTTCATAAATAAAGTCCCAATAATTGTTTTAGTTATCTTTGATCACTTAATTTGGGGTTAAACGTCAAAGCGGACAAAATGCAAGATTTCAAATTTGTCACAAAGACTTACACTTTTTTAAAACTACAAAACATCATAAACGGAAAGAAGAAAAAGACGAATACTTTGGAACCAGAATAACTAATTATGCCCCAATTATTTTTCATATAAAGTAACTTTCATGTACAGCACGTTCGTTATTTTTTGGGATTCTTAATTTGAACGGATTCCAGTTCAGAAAATGTTTGCAGGTTGAATCCCGTCCAGGAATTGAAGCCACAACCCTCAGATTGGCACCCAATCGCCAGCAGTAAATACTAACCACTGAGACCACTATATTGCTGGCGATCGGTGCCTAACTCTGGTGATCGAAGGTTCGATTCCAGGACGGATTTCAACCAGCAAAAAGGAAGTGTTATTCCCAAAAAATAACGAAATACTGTTAATAGTCACTTTCTAAAGGACACAAAATGTCATTCATAACTTTCATCTGGATCAAAACTTATATATAGGATCCAGTACTAATTTTCCGCCTCAGTCCTTGTCTTATCGTAAAGATTGTTTTTGTAATTGTTGGCTTCAATATTTAGATATTGGAATAAAAAGTCTACTATTTCCAGTTTGGTAAGCCATAAATCCAAAGAACAGGGTGCCACATCCAATCCTATAATAAACCCACTTGAGATCATGTGACGAAGCAATTGTTGGTTCAAATCGTTATAACGTTGAGCCCCTGGCGAAACAGAGTAAGACCTTCGTTTCAATGTTAAATATAAATTATCCGGAATCTCCTATCGGAGAAAGGTTAACAAATATTAGGGCTTTAAATCATACCCGTCAAAAATGCCATTTTGAGAAGAAGGAGTCCAAATTTCGTAGCTGTTAAATCATTATATCAAGTATTAAAGTCATCTTTGAGATTTTTGCAACTAAAACTTTGTAAAAGTTAATGCCGGGGCGTTGCGCTCATTGGACTCCTGGGTGGGTGAAAAAATCCCACACGCAAACAATGGAGATAGATAGGTCTGGTTGTAGACCCTCAGTATGTCCATAGGCGTCATTTTTGCATTTCTAAAGACTCTCAAAATACAAACATGTTATTTTATTCCCTCACATTTCATGACATACCCGTCATTTGAGGCACAACGTGAGTTCTTAACTCTGGATTAGGGCTAATACTAAACCTGACCGTAACACTAACCCTTAACTAGCCCAATACCTAACCCAAACCCTAAGCTTGGCACTAAAATTTACGCCATATCTTACTTGTCGGACTTAACCATTTTATTTCCTTACAATTTTCATAATATATAATATATGTTCATTTTGCGAGTTTCTTCGTCTTCCCTGGACAAACTTAGGTTTGAAACATAGGTTTTTCATACTACACCGTTATCGTATTTTCTGAACCAACGAACGGCAAATGGTAGAGCGTTGCTGATTGCATGGTCAATGATGGGTGTATGTACTAATAGAAACCAAGCATATCAAATTGGGCCAAGACATGGACATCCAGTTTCATGTTCTGTGATGTAGTTGGAGACGTATCATGTTTTCTGATGATGGCTTTTTAGGCTTAAGCCTATACTGTTCGTTAAACACTATGTATGGTGGTCCGGCTTGAACATGTAGATTTGTGATGTAGATAGTGTTATCTCTATTATTTGTTTAATGAATCATTGAGCGTTTGACGAAATATTCTCTTTTATCTCACAGTAATCTCTCAAGACGTTTTGTCGCGATTAAAGATCAGATGCTTATCTCAACAGCCGACAATATCTTTTATATTTCATAAAGTGCGAATGTCTGAATGGATAAACTGCTTGCCCGAGGCTGTCGGCTATATAACTGAGAGAACATATTCAGGCAATACGTTCGGCATGATTTTAAACACCTAAGCCAGTTACTATAATATTTATTTGTTTATTTGTTTGACGAGGGCTTAGCGTCGTACTCAAGCGGTGTGTTGACTGGGTTTTCAACATAATAGACCGAATGCCCAGCCTCCAGCACCTGGCAATCCGTTGCAACCGTGGGGTGTTTTTTACGAGGTTTCCTGTCGCTTTTCCATGAAACACGGAATAATGCAAAATCGCCATATAGGTGAAATACCTTTGAGAACGACGTTGCACATCAAATGAAAATAAATCAATCAATAAATGAATGAATGAATGAATGATTGAATGAATGAATGAATGAATGAATGAATGAATGAATGAATGAATGAATGAATGAATGAATGAATGAATGAATGAATATATAAATGAATATATAAATGAACGAATGAACGAATGAATGAATGAAGGAAGGAATGAATGAAGGAAGGAATGAATGAAGAATGAACGACCGACCGAACGAACGAACGAACGAATATATATAAATGTCTGTTTATGTTAGGGATTTATCATTACCGGGCTCTTTGCACGTCGGCATTCAACTGTTGTTAAAGTTTTATCCGTCAAATTATAAACAGTGCAGAAAACATGACATTTCAGTAATTTTATTCCAATATATCATAAAAATGAGTCAATGACACTTGCACAGGAATGTCCCTTATTAAAACCGATCCATCCTCTCGTGTTGTCGATAAACTTCCAGAGACATTTTTCCGAATAGACCTTAATCTAAGTTGAAGGTAATAGCAATTCATCGTAAGCAATATATTTATCACAAAACATACTCAAAGCGTAGATTTAAATTAACTGAGCCCTGGCAGAGTAGGTCTATTATTAAGAAATAAAAAGTGTGAAGTGTTTTGCTCTTTTGGGAAGTTAATGTTCCTCCAGCGCTAAGTAAAGCAAAATATTTATACTTGAAACATGCTCCCATCAGCCAGAGGACAACTGAACCCATGAGTCTATCAACTTAAGATAACGGCATTTATGGTCTTATAATCGTTAACTCATAACAAACAATTATGTTTTGATGCACGCGTATAAAGATCGTTCGAACCTTCCTTTTAGGGGAACTAGTGTCTAAAATCTAAGTTGTGACGTATCCGTATGGGGACTGCACACGGATTTCTTCCCCACACGCCTACGTCACCAACTATCTGACCAATCAAATGCGTCTTATTTTTCAGTTTTTTTTATATAAATTTTCATCGATTTAGTAAACATCGAGAACAAAAATAACATTTTAGTTGTTGAAAACATGTTTATCAAACATGTCTTGCCAGATGAAAATACGTTTTATTCTATACCTGTGGACATTTCAAGTTTCCATCACCGTGTAGCTTTATGAGAAAGATAGTAACGTTTTATGCCCAAGAGGTTGACCTTTCTGTGTATATAAGGAAACTATACAAAACGAGTGCTAGATTGGACATATTGCAAAAGTAATTGAATCCAAATACAAATCTCACATTTAGGGTAAACTAGGGGCAAAATGCCCATGTGAGGTAAAATGTCGAACCTCGATATTTTGCAAGTTAAGCGAGAAGCAATAGATTGAAACTCATTTAAGCTTTGTTTTGGTCCTTTTAAATATCTCGAGGAAGCAGAGGTTGTTCTTGTAAAGGATAAGACTTTTATTTCTAAATCTCCATTTTCCACCGTTTTGATGTAAGAATGGGGTCTCCTAATAATGTATCGACGTGCTCAACCCGTTTCCGGTGGTGAACTCATATGATAAATAATGCAAATTTAGTTTGTTTTAATTATTTTTTCTACACCTGTGTTCAAAAGGGACAAAACGTCAAACAACGTATACTGGGCAAGACATCCATTGGCTGGGATTTGTTCCCCACAGTTTATAGAGAACGGATGCGTTTGCTCTCGCCGAACCAGGGTAGGACAATAACCGGGCCCCCAGTTATTTGCGGGACCTTGATTAATCGTGGAAACATGAAAATCAAGATGTTTTAATTTGTCCGTTGGAAAAAGTGTCAGATATATTGCTTTGCCTGGCATTTTAGGTATAGTCAACGTTAACAGAAGTTGTATATTCCTTTATAACAAAGCATGGATTTATTCCATGCTTTGTTATAAAGGAATATACAATTTCTGTTAACGTTGACTACGTTGACTACGTTGACTACGTTGACTACGTTGACTACGTGTTGTTTCTTTTTTTTTTGTGCATTTTATGATTGTCATGTCTCGTCTTGGTTTTGCCCAGTAAATAGAAAAAAAACCACGGTGTTAAATCACAAACAAACAAACAAACAAACAAACAAAAATATACTCCCCATGTTCATGAAGGTTAAAACCCAATAAAACAACAAACACTAGAATTGTATTCGCCTGTACCCTAAACGTCCACTGTTGCATTTATACCAAATTTCGGTTGAATCGATATAAATAACATTTTCCTAATTTAGCAGCAAATATGCTTCCGAAAATGTTTGCTTTTTGGATGCATGGGGTTAGATGAGTTGTTTGCGGAGATCTATTGTTATTTTATGATATATCATATTTGCTTATTCGCAAGTTGATAAATAAATAAATTTTAAAAAAAAACTATCATGGCAACTAAAAATTTACACATTATCTTTATGTTCAAATTGTCTTTTTTTTATTTAGTTGTTTTACAACTGTGCGTTGCTTTTTAAAAATTAAAATCACTTTATTTAAATTTGGCAGCCAAGAGATGAAACTAATCGATGCAAAAAAAGCAGCATTTTTGCAGTCTTAGTTACATCTGACTTACTAACACTGATTGCTTTACACACCGAGGTTTCATTGATGGATTGGAAAAAAGTAAATACAATCAAGTCATTCTGTCAGGTAAAATTCAATGGATTATGTCCCTTTGCAAAGCGATCGAGATTTATTATTCAACGACAATAACCGCTTTGACGATTACGTACAAATACTATTTTTATAACATGACTTTGTTTCGATATTTATCATTCGGTGGAATATCATTGATTAATTCACCAGTTGATACTCTAAGATTGGTAATAGCGATATTTTGTAATCAGTAATAGGGCCTTACAATGCTGTGCGGTTTGTCAGTGTACGACCCAGCCATGCATGTTATCTGGACTGTAACCGAACAGTATCGTGGGTTTATCTATGTACAGCGATATCCGTCCTGTCAGCAAAGATAATCTGATTTGCATAATAAAAATATACTATAAACTTTCTATAATACATAACGGCACTATTTTCCCAGGCATTGATTTGACCTAAGCACTTCAGAAAGGTCAAATACTCGGTGATCATCAGTGGTTTGCCGCGGGCTATATCTACCTGTTCATATATTAAATAGTGGACGTAAACGATGGCGTCCCCCGGCGCGTCAATATCCAACCAACCGTGTTACATTTGTTTTCAAAACCCATCTCTGGTAAATATTTAACAACTTTCTTTTATGCTTCGGGAATTGGAAAATGTAGCAACCACGCAAACGGATTGAAAAAACGCCTGTGCAAAGACATTCAGGGAAAATCACTACAGTTTATGGCCGTTATAAAAAGGTGCGTGAATGAAAAGCGTTTCTCAAAGATACACCTAGGAGCTTCTTGCATTTCCGAAGAACAGTACATCACTAATAAAATCAAATGGTAGCAGGAGTTAGGTTTATTATATAGATAATTGATCTGATTTGATATCCGTAATTTTATAATGGTGATAAAATCAGCCATGGTTTTGATTGTCATACTGGGGATAAACATTCTGACCTCAGTCCTTTCTCACCTAGTCAAAGTACAACCTATTCTCTCTCTTTGACATATTATCTAAATCAACAAAAAAATTTACCGCCACTCCCCTGCAAAAAAAGGAAAAACAAAACAAAACAAAAAACAAACAAACAAACAAACAAGCAAACAAAAATTATGACAAAAAAATAAACAAAATTAAACAAAATTAAAAATCTAAAAAAACAAAAACAATTATAAAAAGAAAACCATACAAAATCTTAAAACCAAAACAAACAAAAATTTAGTTTAATTTGAGCTTTTTAGAGTCCGTTGTTGCTTTATATCGAATTTGTTTGTCGGTAAAATAGTGTGTGTAAATCTATACATATTTATTTCCTGAGATTTATCACGTTGGTACTTGGGTGTTGATTAATTAAAATGCGATGAATCATGTCCTAGATAACCTTTCAGAGACACGTGATTAAATTAATCTGAACCTTTTGTTATTACCAGGTAATCACTCATTTTTCACTGGCTCTTTATTCGGCAAATAACATCATCCCTGGCTGTAGAAAGTGTTAAACAAAAATCTCGCGAATTCCGTGAATGTAGCGTGATCTGACCGTGTTAAAACTGTGGCTTAAAGTACATCTCCGTCTGGTGACTTCCTGGGAAGAACGCAATGACGACGTGATTCTCTCGTTTAGAATCTAAATGTGAAGTCATTCTCTTTAGAGGATATATTCATTGGTTAATTTCTATTTCTTCGAAGTATTAGTTTTTGGGTTGATTAATTCCTTATCCATACCGAATAGCATTTTTATTTTCGATTATTTTTTATTTATCAATACTTTATATACCATATTAATGGTCATAACAACTCGAGATTAAGATCTATTTTTGATACCTCTCTCTGGGAGTTTATCTAGAACATGAGATGATTCATCGATTTTAATTAATCGACGTCCATGTACCAGTGTGATTACTTTTTAGAAATACAAGTGGTTGTGGTTAAAATATTTTTTGTGTGATTTAGAAAGTGAGCATTAGCAGGATTTTCGTTATTGTGAGGAAAAAACACTTTCAGTAAATAAGCAGGAAAAAAATTGTTTAGATAATTCTTTAGACTATAGACTTATACTTATATCATCAGCTGTTAACATCGGTTATAGAGTGCCCAACAATACCGTTCAGCCAACCGATCTTCTGCGATAGGAAACCGCCATTCAAACCGAACTTAGATGCGAATACGTATCTTATATAGACTATACAGTATATAGAGATACTAGTTGCAGCTGTACCAAAACTTTAGAAACAAGGCCTGCCTCTAACTATTAAATAACGTTCAATCCGCATGACCTAATTACCGCGGAAGACATTTTTAAGCGAGTGTGGTACTGCTGAGATATGATTGATTTTGGCATGAAAATGGACGTCGTAGTCGTTTTATTTGTCGGTCTAACCCAAAAGTTTCCAAGGAAGAAAATGAGATGGTTTAAGTCAGGGTATGGCCATGCAATATTTATATATAAGAAAATAAAGTGCCGAATCCTGGTATCGTTCTGCTATTTCTAAAGGTAAGGAAGCTTCATGTAGCATAGCTAAACCTGGGACCTAACATGTGGACATGTGGACATGTTAGGTCCCAGGCTAAACCCAATGTGGTTTCCTTGTTCTTGTTTTGTTTGTTTGTTTGATTTGGGTTAACGAAATACTCAAAAGTACTTCACTTATATAACGATGGCTTGTCCCATTCTCACTCTTAAATACGACGTGGCTCCGCCAATCGCGGGGTGGTTTTAACGAGGTTTCCTCCCCGTTTTCCACCGTAATTAGGCAAGGAAAAGTGGTCAATCCATCGTCATAAATGAAATACCCTTGAGTACGACGTTAAACCCCAAACAAGCAAACACACAAACTTAAAAATGTTGTAAAACAGGGAGGAAACCTCCTAAAAAGCACAACGGAGACCTCCTGTGACAACCTCATATACCTTAATAAAGGCCTATTTAATTGTTTATGTTACCTTCATAAACCTATGATATATGTATGCAACAGTATTCATTAAATATGTTTATTTATTTATTTGAACAGGTTTTAACATCATACTCAGGCTCCAATTTTTTCTGTAAGTTCACGGCCACTATGAACAAATATACTGCTGTGACTTGGATCAGTCAGTTAAAGTATTGTCCCATCTCAGAGGGACAATTTAAAATATTTTGTACTGAGCAATACTTTTAAATGGGAGGCAATAAACACTAGGGCGTGGTTTTTATTGTTTAGGACGGTGCCGTATTATATAATGAGTGTAGTGTTAATGAATCAAAGGCTAAGCAGATATGTGTAAAATGTTCATAAAGAGAAAGGATTCAGAATTTCCAGTTTCTTCAATAGTTCCTTCCTATTATAATCATCAGTGCGGTATGTCATTTGTAATATTATCATTTATTCTAAGCATTTCCGAATTATTATTTTTTTTTGTTGGTCGGAGCTAATTGTTTCTGGTCTGGATCAACAGCGACAAACACGCTTTTCCAGCGGCTGTACCTTACTAAACGTCCGGAACACTTACAATATTTGTGCTGGAAGGGTCGGCAATGATTGATAGTTGAACAGACAGAGTAGCCCGGGGCATCTACATAGCGTGCACTCACTGACATAGACGGCCGGCCCGCATCCAACCATACGGCCTTTCTGTCAATAATTTAAAGAGTGTAGCGGGCCCGAGATGGCTTCAGGCGGCCGGTAGAGGTTCACGCTCCGTAAACCCGGTACATACATGCCCAACAAAACACCGTCCACACGAGAATCCGTTTTCCCCGTCACAATTTTGCACATATCGTTCGTCTGGCAGCCGTGAACTCATTTATTATTACCGAGAATTCGCATGAAATCTCAGACAAACTGCTTCGACCATTGCATTTCAGGGAAACATCCATCATTGTAAAGTGTTTATGGTAACTAGAAAGGAATCCTTATGGCATATGTCCTAACCTCGTCTTGACCTAACAATTACCCTGATAGTCTTTTCTTCAACTGACGGATCATTTTCAATATTTTTGATTTGTTAGTTTATTTGATTGGGGTTTAACGTCGTACTTAAGTGTACTTCACTTCTTTTACGACGGATTGTCCACTTCACACTGTTCCTTGCTTAAATACGGGAGGAAACCGGGATGAAACCTTGTAAAAATCACAAACCCGACTGCCGGAGCCACATCGTGTGACTCACTCATATGCCTGGTGGTCTACAGGCGGCCTCAATCCTTGCCTGATTGCGGTGGAAAACCGGGAAGAAACCAATATTTTTGATCTCCTTATCTCTTTTTGTACTTATTTTGGTCCATTTACAATACGTTGTGTTCTGTGAAAAAAATCCCCACCCTGTCCAATGCTTTAATACGTTTGTCGATGAAATAGCACGGTTTATCAGACAAATTATAAAACCCTTTTATTTAAAAAATAAAAAAGATGAGATGATAAAGCACAGTGTAATAATAATAAAACAACAACAACAAAAAGGGGCTTTAACGCATAGTGGAATATTAAGACAGATAACGGCAACGTGGATTAAAGGAAGACAGAGGTGGTAAGGCACAGTGAGATATAAAGACAGACAATGGCTGTTAAGCACAGTGGATTAAAGGAAGACAGAGGCGGTAAGGCACAGTGACATATAAAGACAGACAACGGCTGTTAAGCAAAATGGATTAAACGAAGACAGAGGTGGTAAGGCACAGTGAGATATAAAGACAGACAACGGCTGTTAAGCACAGTGGATTAAAGGAAGACAGAGGCGGTAAGGCACAGTGACATATAAAGACAGACAACGCTTGTTAAGCACAGTTGATTAAAGGACGACAGAGGTGGTAAGGCACAGGGAAATATAAAGACAGACATCGGCTGTAAAGCACAGTGGATTAAAGGTAGACAGAGATGATAAGGAACAGTGAAATATAAAGACAGACATCGGCTGTAAAGCACAGTGGATTAAAGGAAGACAGAGGTGGTAAGGCACAGTGAAATGTAAACACAGACAACGGCTGTTTAGCACAGTGGATTAAAAGAAGACATAGGTGGTAAGGCACAGTGAAATGTAAAGACAGACAACGGCTGTTAAGCAAAGTGGATTAAAGGAAGACATAGGTGGTAAGGCACAATGAAATATTAAGACAGACAACGGCTGTAAAGCACAGTGGATTAAAGGAAGACAGAGATGGTAAGGCACAGTGAAATGTAAAGACAGACAACGGCTGTTAAGCACAGTGGATTAAAAGAAGACATAGGTGGTAAGGAACAGTGAAATATAAAGACAGACAACGGATGTAAAGCACAGTGGATTAAAGGAAGACAGAGGTGGTAAGGCACAATGAAATATTAAGACAGACAGCGGCTGTTAAGCAAAGTGGATTAAAGGAAGACATAGGTGGTAAGGCTCAGTGAAATGTAAACACAGATAACGGCTGTAAAGCACAGTGGATTAAACGAAGACAGAGGTGGTAAGGGACAGTGAAATATAAAGACAGACAACGGCTGTAAAGCACAGTGGATTAAAGGAAGACAGCGGTGGTAAGGCACACTGTAATATAAAGACAGACAACGGCTGTAAGGCACAGTGGATTACAGGAAGACAGAGGTGTTAAGGCACAGTGAAATATAAAGACAGACAACGCTTGTTAAGCACAGTTGATTAAAGGACGACAGAGGTGGTAAGGCACAGGGAAATATAAA
>JAQQZZ010112824.1:0-15236 GCA_030265115.1 Mopalia vespertina | reverse complement strand
TTGGAGGAATTTATTTATTTAACACAATATGTTCCTATTAATCATTGTATCCTTCTATTGAAATCCAAATGTATGTTGGACCTTGATATACTGCTTACCTACTTCCCATGTGGTTGAAGTTTGTGAAAAATATCATATGTACAAGTTTAATAAGTTACAAAAAAATGAATGTATATTCCATCCAAATCTGTAATAAAAAAAAATTTAAAAAAAAACAAAAACTTCAAACTTAGTATTTACCTTCCTCCTTTTAAGATGACGGATGAGATTGAATCTCACCAAATTCCTAAAACGAAATGGCTGTTATTACATAATTTTAGAATTTTCATGCCTGTCTATGTTGTGGACACAATAAGTAGAGAATAAATTCACGGATAACATTCAAACTTGGTATGTAGCTTCCTCCTGTTAAAACGATTGATGGGATTGCATTTCACCAAATTCGGTAAAACAAAATGGCTGTTTTTACACAATTTTAGAATATTCATGCCTGTATGTGTTGTGAACAAAATAAGTAGAGAATAAATTCATGGATTAACTTGAAACTTGAAGTATAGTCTCCACCTATTAAGACAACAGATGGGATTGAATTTCATTAAAATTCCGTAAAACAAAATGGCCGCCATTGCATCATTTTACAATATTTACACCTATGTGTGCTGAACATGATAATTTTGAGATCAAATTCACTCAATAACTTGAAAACTTTTATGGTAGCTTCCCCCCATTAAGACAAAGAATGCATCATTTTACAATCACCCCTAATCCACAGGGGTCGGTACCATATAGATCGTATGTATATAGAAAAGTAGAAGGGAGGACACTCTGGGCTCAACCCAGCTTGTATCGTGGTGAAATATAAACTATTCAAGTCCACTAATCACATAAAATTTTAAAAAATCTCACCTATACCTGCTTGCTACTCCGTTTGTTACCTTCAGTCAATCATTTGCATATCTTGTTAGTCTGTCCATACATTTGTACGTCTTTTTTACGGCTAACACTGAAATGGTAAGAGAAGTAACTCCAAATACCCAAATTTGAAATCAGAATGCATTGTTTATGAGTTAGTGAACCCAATTGAATTTGTTTTTAATATATACTTTATTTTTGCTTATTTTGTCACGAATTTACACTTCACCCTACATCACTACATTACTTGGTGTATGGATGGGAATATCAGACTATCATATTTGAGAAGATAATTGATAAATTTGCAATTCTTTAGGACCCTCAGACATCTTGGCGTACTAATCCTACAATGCACAGCTTACGGGTTCAAGTACATCTGTGTACCTCAAGTATGAAGGGGACAATCCTTAGTCATTTAGTGAAATACCCTTGAGACTTAAATTATTGTTTCAATTTCTGACAATCTCTATAAATAATTTTGTTGTTGAAGTTTCCTCATTTAGTTCTATTGTGCACATATGAAGGGAACAAGAGATTGTGAAGGCCTCCATGGACATTTCATGGATCAACACTAATAAGAAGATTTATGGCCTTTAAAAGGAGTGGATGTTTTTTTTTAAAAGAATATCTGAATAATATAACCACATAAATTAATGACAAATTATTTGAATCTTATCAAATTAGAGGGTCATCAGATTGGAATGTACAGAGTTATCTCCCTTTTTCTACTCTTTGTATGCATTTTGTAGCTATGAACTACATGTAACTGATGCTTAATGACAAAATGAAGGTATATTCTTCTGTCAATAAAATTATTAAATTATAGAGTTATTTCCGTTTTTTAAAATCTATAACTATGATAAAATGATTGATCAGGATAATCGCTTTACAAGGCGGATCTTGGATTCTTTAGTGCTTACTTTCGCTTTCAGTTGAGCTAAATAAAGTAAGTTTTAGGACTTTGGAATGTTCTCACTGGTCCTTGGTACAGTCTTAACTACATTTATGTGCTTTGTGGACTCACAACCTTTTCTGTGTCACACAGGGCTGACAAATTTTCATTAAATGTTGAAAAAATGTCTGGCTGGTACTATCCCATTTCCATGTTTACAATTTTAAAGGAAACAAAAATCAGTTGATCCATAAACTTGTTGGTTATATTTGTTTAGAAGTTAAAAGATTTGGTTTGTTTATTTTTGATATCTTTGCTGTTTCTGCTGGTACATCATAAATACACAATCCAGTATGGCCATACAAAAATTTACATCAAGGCAGGATTGATATTTTCATGTTCAGGGCTAATTGTCCCCACTCTAGTTTTTTCGTTTTCAAGTCATAAGTGTATCCGTTCAGAATAGAAATAGACAATAATTGAATTATCTTTTTCTTAGCTGAGGAGCCTTATTTTAAGATGGCCATCAGCCCGGCCTGACACAAGTTACTTTCACTTTCATTGTGGCCTTCTGGCTAAGGGTTGTTTGATGTGTAGCAATGCTGTCTTTACTTAGCACTTCAGGAAGATTAACTTTCCAAATTCTGGAAACACTTCACATCTTGGTTGTAATAGTGTCAATAATTGGTGGCCGTCATATAAGTGACTGTGAAATACCCTTAAGCACGGCGTAAAACACTGATCAATCAATCAATTTCATTGTGAATTTTGGTTTGTTCTCTGTTGACAATGTATTGAGAAATGAATTTTTGCAGTCTGCAGGGTTAAGTGAAACATACCAACAATCAAATTGCTGTACCATATCTTTTGTATTAATTCTTTTTATTCTTTTCATTGTAGAGAACGTCAGAGGAGGTCAGAGCTTGCCAATCATTTCCATGACCTTAAAATGATAGTAATTGGAAATTCAGATCATATTGCTAAAATACACATACTAGTTAAGGTATCTCTATCTTTCTGTCATCATTTTCACACTTATTTCTTATATCTGGTCAAGGGCAGTGTGTCTGAGTTTAGTCATGCCATATAACCTTAGTACTGGGGGAACATTAAATTTCCAACAGAGTAAACACCATTTAATTTCCTGTTTGAGATGTGTTGATATGTCCACATTTATCAGTCCTCATTGTATTGAAATGCTCTAGGGCACTGAGTTAAAACTTCAATTAGTCTGTCAATCTGAAATGTAATGTAGATTACATGACTGAAATGAATCACATGATATGAAGCCACACCTTTTTAAGGATAATATCTACCGTCCCCACAGAATGTATTTGTGAATTACATACACTATAAAGGATGTTTGAAGATTAAGAGCTTAACATGGAATATTTGTCCTTCTATGTTTGTTTCCATTTAAAAAGATGTACATGTACTTTTGTTCTATATTGGCAAATAGGGCCCGTGGCTGCCGCTTAGTTGTAGCGTGTGTGCTTACTAAACCTTCTCCAATTTACCGTTCACAGGATCGAGTCCATTTGTCGACCATCAGGTATATGATTGAGTTGCACAATGTGGCTCTGTCAGTCTCGGGGCTGGTTTTACGAGGTTTCCTCTCGGTTTTTCCACCGTAATGAGGCAGGGAACAGTGTGAAATGGACAATCCGTCGTCATATAAGTGACATACCCTTGAGTATGACATTAAACCCCAATCAAAAAAACAAACAAATATATTGGCAAATAAAAATCTGTACAATCCACGATAATCCCACCCCTACAAAGCAAACGGAGCTATGGTGTATGGTCATATAATGTATGCTACATACGACAGATACCTTAATCAAGGATTAATAAAGCCTTATGTAAATGTTAAAATGTTTTGTATATCAAATGCTTACCACCAAATGAGTCTTATAAATGGTGTTGTTGTTTTTTCAAGGCTTAAGGCTATAATTCAGGGTGGGTTTTGTGCATGAATTTGTTCAGTAAATGGAGAAATACAGTATGTATACTTATTGGATTATAAAGAATTTGTTTATATCTTCTTAGGCTATACAAACCATTAACAGTCTACATTGTCAAGCAACTAACACAGAACAAATATTGGAAAAAGAGAAAAACCGTCAGAAATATCTGCAGAACAAAATATGTGCTCTATCAGGTAAGACCAGTAAACGTTATGCATTGTACATCATATAGAACATGCTTGTTACACAAGGTGCCTTATGCCAGAGTTCAGAGTCTGTAACTTAGTGTTCACATGTGGTGCATTTGGCCAGAGTTCAGAATCTGTAACTTGGTGTTCACATGTGGTGCATTATGCCAGAGTTCAGATTCAGTAACTTTGTGTTCACATGTGGTGCATTATGCCAGAGTTCAGAATCTGTAACTTAGTGTTCACATGTGGTGCATTTGGCCAGAGTTCAGAATCTGTAACTTGGTGTTCACATATGGTGCATTATGCCAGAGTTCAGAGGCAGTAACTTTGTGTTCACATGTGGTGCCTTATGCCAGAGTTCAAAGTCTGTCGACCATCCGGTCGCCTGGTTTTCCACCGTAATTAGACAAGAAGCCGTGTGAAGTGGACAATTAGTTGTCATATAAATGAAATACTCTTGAGTACGAGACTGGAGGATGTTAAACCCCAATCAAACAAACAAACAAATCAATGTCTCTAACTTAGTGAGCACATGTGATGCTGTACAACATATCGGATATGATGCCTTATGTCAAAGTTTCTATGTGAAAGTGTCCATTTGTTGCTCAGCTGGGGTAAGAGTAAATGTGTTAACATGTTTGTGTAGATGCCTGATGCTCAGCTGGGGTAAAAGAGTAAATATTGTTAAAATTTTATATTGGTACTCAGCTTGGGTAAGAGTAAATATTGTAAAAAAATTTATATTGGTGCTCAGCTGGGGTAAGAGTAAATGTGTTAACATGTTTGTGTAGATGCCTGATGCTCAGCAGGGGTAAGAGTAAATGTGTTAACATGTTTGTGTAGATGCCTGATGCTCAGCAGGGGTAAGAGTATATATTTTAACATATTTGTTTATATGCTTGGTACTCCGCTGGAGTAAGAGTAAATGTTTTAACTTGTTTGTGTTCGAACTCAGCTGGGGTAAAACGAAGTGTTTTAACATGTTTAGATGTTTCTAAATCAACACTGATTCTACCTCTATATACCCTCAGGAGACTTGGCAGAGGCTGGATCCACTAGCACGGATGATAGAGAAGTCAAAGAGAGGAAACGTAAGAAAAAGCACCCCAGGGAGCATAGCAGAAAGAAGATGGTGGAGGCTTTAACATTGGAAGATGGGACATCTATACAGATTTTGATGTCTGATGATGGACACTCCAGTTCTGCTGGGATGAGTTCAAAGGGAAAGAACCACAACACTCAAAAGAAAGAAACAGTTCTTGTAGACAATCCCATAAAACTTAATGAACCTATCAATATTCCTGTTACTAAAGAATTAACCAATGAGAATCAAGCAGACTATCCAGATTCAAGGATGGTAAATGATGATATCTCCTGTGCTATAATAGAAAAACGTGATGAACCTATAGATAAGACTCATTTAGATCAACCATCTGAAGAAGACAGTATTGGTGTATTGCCTATATTACCTGACTCAAGCCAGGCTTATGTAATTCAGTCTGTAAGTCATGACCCACAGACAGGCCGTGATCCATTACACTTGTCACAGTTTGTTGGTGAAGATGATGTACCTGCAGCTTTATCCACTGATTCCATTGACACTCAACAGGTACCTCTAGCACTACATAAAGATGATGCACCTGTTGCAAAAGGGGAGTCCAGTATAGTGGAAATCAAGCTGGGCACCTCTGTGTCACAAAGTACTTTATGTGAGACTGTACCTTCAGTATTAGTGCGAGATGACGGCTCAAGTATTTTGGAAATAAAAGCCTTAGATTCAGTTATGCAAAGTGATATGACAGAGCCTCTGCTAAACAATGTGTTACCTGTTGATTCATCTGTCCAGTTTGATGACCACAGTTCAGGTATCATGGAAATCAAACCTGGAGGATCTGTAGTATTTGAATCTGGAGACTCAAACTTGATCATATCTGGTGTTTGTAGTTTGTCTGATCTATCTACTGGCTAAGACAAAACTTTGTAGTACTGAATTATAATCAGGTACAAGGTAGCAGAAGAGTAGCTGGGGGGCTCTTCCAGCTCTTCCAGTAGCCATGTTGCTCTCTGAACTGATGGTGACAACGAAGCAAATATGTTTTGACCTATTTATTTTCCTTTTTTGATGAGAATTTCCAGGAGCCTGTCCCATTTTCATCAGACACAGGTCAGGGCTCAGGTTCATCCTCTGGCTTGTCTTTGGGACTTCATGGAAATAGTATTTTATTGACATGTATTTTGGCACCTATATTTCAGGCACACATGGATTTTTTGGAACATAATGAACTCTTAAGAGTTAATGCTGTTGCCGTTTCAAACACAGGGCTGAAAGCTAGGCCTGGGACAAATTTAGAAAAATAAGAACGAGTAATTATATGACAAATTAACGTGTCACATACAATTTTTTCCTGGCTGTATACCAGTTGAAATAAGTGGACCCTGATAATCTTCTCTGATAACAAAGACTGTTACTTTTAGGGATTTGTTTTTATATTGATTTGCTTTTTCAAAATGTTCAACATGATATTAAAAATTGAAGCTGTAAAAATAAATAAATATTTGGTTACAGTTCTGGTAAAATGTAGATATTCAGTTTAAATTTGTTGATAAACTACACAGCTCTTTTCATGAGATTCTAGGTGATCACATTTCAACAAGGGAGGTTACCTCCCCCAGTTTTGAGCACTGTAACTCAGCGGGCAAACACTTTTTTGCGACCTAAAGTGTCTACCCTGTCTCAAAGAAAACAATCTCGCAGTTGAATCCTGATGACCAAATCTTCATCTGAACAATCTGTCTAACTGGTGAGACTCCTATACTGCCATCAAATTCATGGTAGACTGTCAAAGTAGAATTCTTGTTTGTACCATCTATCCAAGAGATTTAATGTTCTTATTGAACTGGTCATCTGACTAAGGGCAGATTGTTTTAAGAATAGCAATGCTGTCTTTACTTAGCACTGGAGGAAAATTAACTTTCCAACATTATGGAAATGCGTCAAATCTAGGTAAGTATAGTGTCACATATTGTTGGAATACACTGCGGTCATATAAGTGAAATACTCTAAAGCATGGCGTATACACCACTCAATCAATCTTATTGAACTGTACCTTGTCAATATAAATGTAGACTTGTTGCAGTTTTCAGGCACATTATGAAGTCAGGATAAACACATGCAAGGGAACTCATTACACATAATCTTCTTTGTTTGTTTGTTTATTTGAAACACAGGTACACTTCTTGCAGTTTTGGTTGTTGAAAACATAATAGTGATTTGTATTGTCTAACATATTGATATAGGAATGTGCTAATTACTGTTTTAAACCGTGTACCTTACAACTTGACCATCATAATGCATGAATATATATGTAAAATAACGATTATAGTTCTGTCAAGTGTTAAACGTTTTTGTTTTCAGTATTGAAACCAGGTAGTTTTATGCTGCGTTTGTGAAATTAAGAAATGTTGTATTAAGCATATGCTGCGTTTGTGAAATGAAGAAATGTTGTATTAAGGATATGCTGTATTTGTGAAATGAAGAAATGTTGTATTAAGGATATGCTGTATTTGTGAAATTAAGAAATGTTGTATTAAGGATATGCTGCATTTGTAAAATTAAGAAATGTTGTATTAAGGATATCCAGGTTCGGGGATATTCTTTTTTCAAGTTTTGTAAATTTTGAGTTTCAATTTTTCGCCTGTGAAAATATACATTTTGTAAAGACCTAATTTTTGTACCCAGGAAAGGCTATTACGATTACGAAGGCAATTTTGTTGCGACGTCCTGCACTGTTATTGGCTCACTTTATCTCGTGATACCTTATTTTCATGCCTGTGTTGTATCGCATCTTCTCATTGATTGGTGCCACTGACATCACAAATAGTTTCATTCATTAAAGCAAGAGATACGCCTTGATATGGTGAAATAACCTTAAGTACGGCGTTAAACCCCAATAATTAAACATCTCAGATCTGTTACAAAACGTGTCAGTTTGATTACTGTACAATATTTATACAGCTGGGTGTGCAAACCTTGTTACTTTTGATATATCTGATAACGATACTGATTGTAATGGATTCCCCTGTATGTTATACTGAAGACTAGCTAAACAAAACTGCATGTAAATATCCACTGGTCATTATTGCTGCCAGAGCCTGTTGTATGAAGCATGCTGTAGCCTTCATTCGACGTAACTACCCCATGCCTACATTGGACGTAACTACACCTTGCTTTTAGTGTTGGACGCCACCATAGTAACGTCTGACTTACGCTGAGCATGCTTTACAAAACCTTTGCAAATTTGCGCGCATGAATTTCAGTGACGTCCAGTGTTGAATCACTCTGGCGCCACACAAACTGTGTGTGGGGAAACTTTACAAAGCCTTTGAAAAACTACCCCTTGTTTTGGATCCCTAAACGCAGATTTATGTTACTTCTGTTTAAAAATAGTACCTTTATATCAATTCAATGTTTGAGCTCTACCTCAGGTGAACTATCTCTCTCAGGGTTCCATTCATCTCTCGCTCACCTGTATTATTAACACATCTGTTTGACCATACCAGCTTAACAACGATATTTAACTCACATTGAATTATATTATTTTGTAAATAAATGATTCTCACATTCTCGATGAATAACAGGAATATTTTTCGTAAGACTTCTTATTAAAATCTCTGAATCTTATCAATGCTGCATGTGTTTTGTTTTTTTATGGCTAACGATTGCGACACAAGAAGGGATTGTTTGTATCAACCAGTTTGAATTAGCATTGGCAGAAGTTTGTGATAATATATAATTGGTTCTTTCAAGTTGGAGCTTTATTTGGAGTGATGGCTTCATGACTGACAAGGTTCATAGTTTGGGGGTTCAGTTTTTGCACTTCACCCACACACAGGGATATGGGAATAGGGTAAAAAAGATTACGGGGGAACTTTTGATTGCTAGTTGCCAAAGAATGTTTTGGATTACGCGATGACTGATGTTTAGGGGCTTTAAGATCAAACATTGAGGTCCATCGACTGACGATACCTTGTTTCCGTTTAAACAGATTAACTTTCGGTTTATTTAGATTTTTTTTAAAAAAGGCCAAATCTACAAAACATTTTTTGATACAACTGTTACTGTACTGTCTGTATAGCATATGCTATATAATGAAGGTACCTGGATCTAACCAGAATACACCCCATGCTCAACCCTTGTTTATTTCACGATTCCCCCACCTCTATATCCTCCGCACACGTCCATGTAAAACCGACCGTACCAAACTCTTTGCCTAAATCACCCTCACTGTGGCACAGTGGTTAGCGTGTCGGTATGCTTTGGTGCACCGATCAAGGGTTTGAGTCCGGTGTATGAGGGAGTCCGACCATGACGCTCTGGTAATCAACAAACAAACCCTTCTAAATCTCACCCCAAGCTAAGTTCATTATAAGCTTAGTTCCAACCAACTTTGTAGCCCCATCTGTATACCTCCTCGTCATCTGCTTGCATAACTTCGTCATTAAACCATAATATACGGTGGTGGGAAATGTATTACAAAACGAACTGTGTGCAACAGAAGTCTGCGTTTATGTAATAATTATTAAGATAACACTTGACATATTTTGCTGAAAACTCGGAAATGCATAAAATTAATACATAAATGCACTCCTGAATGCCCTTTTAATAAATTATTCACTAAGATTATCTATGCAAGTCGAGAGTGTTTTCGCCCTTTATTAAATGCATTACGTTCCAAACTTAGTCATGCTAGCTGTACTTGGCAATGGAAGGACAGTTATTTTCCAACAAAGCAAAACATTTATATTGTATGGTGTCGCTTTTCATTGTTCAATAAACAGCCGTCAAATAAGTGAAATTTACCTGATCACGGCGTTTAGCACTGATGAAACAATAATGAACGTTGATTTTGAATCCATGTGTGTTAAATAATCCCGAAAATTCGGAATATGTTACATGACGATAGAGTCTTAATGAATGTTCCCAATGAAACGATATCAACTCTTTCAAATCCATTATACTCGATATATCTTTGAATCGACTTACTCTACCCAAAAGCCAATTGTGTATCTTTTAACACCAAAACGTCCGTGGTCTCCAAAGATAACTAAGTTGGATATACTTTTCTTCAGTGATCGGTATAATTGAGAGTTGGCTGTGAAAATTAAACTTTTTAAAAATAATATATATTCTTAAGTATTTGCCACGCAACTGCATCGACTGGAATCAACAACGTCCTGTCAACCAATAAGAACACAGTTGCCGGTGAAGAACCTTGGAAGAAACCAAAATACCACCAATATTTAATGTGGTGATTTGTGTGAAGATATTACCGACCATCTGTCCTGATAAGGTTAAGTAAAATATTAGAAAACCTGGTTGCAGTTAGAATGACTGACTTACACCAAACATGACATATTCCAGTTAGTATATATATAGCTATAGCATAAAAGTGTATGCGCTGTTATAATAGTAATGTCATTTATTGCCTGTTTAAGAAACATTTAAAATTTTATTTACAAAAAACATAACACAAGGCTTCATGGATTACAACACCTATAATAAACCAGATGTTGTAATCTATAAAGCGTTGTGTTATGTCATTTATTGCTTCATTTCCCTCTTGTATATCTCCAGCGAACACCCTTGTATAGAAGGTCATGCTCTGAATCCTATAAATATAAATCGGGGTAGTACATGATATTAAATTGAACCGATCACTAGAGCCTTTGTTGGGAACTGTCAACTGTCTATCGGCCAACGCTTACTTTATCTCATTATACGAGTTTGTTTTGATAAGAAGTAACGGTATTATTGAAACTCAGCATAACAAATGCGTTATGTAATCGGCTTTGATCTAAAAATAAGAATTGCGGATGAATTAAGAGGCGTTTGTTGACGATCGATCCGGTGGTGGATAGACAATGATCGGAGACCAATGTTTCTGACCGGGAACAGAATGCCAGTCGTTGGACTCACGACCACATCCCTCTGCTATGAGGAATCGGGCAATCCTTTTGTTCCACAACCATAATTTATGTAAAGAGATGGCGGCTTGGAAGGATAACGCTGTCGTCACCAGGCAGACTTAGTCATCGATGGCTCACAGCTGGATCATAGCTAACAGTGAACACGGCATTGCAGAATTGGTTTTAAGACGTGTATTGTGAACCACTGCAGACATTTGGTCGAACAGAAAGGTGGATTAACACGCTACGGTAAGTGCTGGGCATACAGACTGCAGTCATTTAACATATGCCGGCATGCCCCCAACATGTGCCCTGATACTGAGCACGTGCTTTAATTAATGAGTGAAAAATGCAATCGTAATATACTGTAACAATGTGTGAATGACGCTAGTTCCATCGGTTAACAGTTTGTTTCATATAACATTCATTGAATGATTATATTACCAAGCGGACGAAAAAGTATATGTTAATTTAAACATTTTAACTCGAATATAGTCCTGTTAGCATGGATCTATGTTTAATGTCGATATAATACTCCTGACCGATAAACGTTAACATAGATTATTGGTTATTTCAACTTCATAATTTCGCCTTTTTATCTTTTAGTATATGATGGCAGAGGAACATTTCGTGTCACACGAAGAGCGTCTGAGGTCCCCTCGCTTGGCACCACGATGGGGAAGGTCGACTAGCCCGACACACAGCGCTCATGGAAACCTACTTAGACATAGTATTCTTAAAATATCGGAAAACAAGAAAGCTAAGAAGGTTCGGTTTTTCCGGAATGGAGACCGTTTTTTCACCGGTATGATTTATGCAGTTTCTCCTGAGAGATTCCGAACATTTGAGAGTCTGATGGCGGAGCTGACGAACAGTCCGGTCTGTGACAAGACGGTTCTACCTAACGGTGTCCGCCACGTCTTCTCATTCGATGGTTCCAGGAAGGTGACTGATCTAGAGGAGCTAGAAGAAGGGGAGAGTTATGTCTGTGCCTCCACTGATAGTTACAAACGGGTGGAATATTCCCAGAGCTCCACTCCCTTTTGGAATGTAAACACTATGGTTAAGGGTGGAGAGAGTCCGGTAGATGGTTTGGTGTCACCTGTGTATCGTGAGATTAATGGCGAGTATTATCCGGATGACGTTAAGGATTATATCAGACCTAAACTGATCACCGTGGTCAGGAATGGCTCCAAACCCCGAAAAGCTGTCAGGGTACTCCTTAATAAGAAAACAGCCCACAGTTTTGACCAGGTGCTGACCGACATTACAGAAGCTATTAAACTGGATTCAGGAGCTGTCAGAAAACTTTATACCATTGACGGGAAGCATGTAAGTCATTCATCAATCAATATTTATACAGGCAGAAAAAATGCATGTAAATTTGTATTATGATGTATAAGATTCTCGCTGGGTGGTATTAACTGTTGAAAATTGAAAAGTTACTATTTAATATGTTGTGTGTACCTTAGCCCATTGGTCTAATTTTTGTAAAGGCAGATAAAGTCAAATGTGCGCGCCTCCTCATAGGGACATAGAGCTCTCCTTGGGGTTGGATAAAAGAGGTTTCGCTTTATAAACTGGTAAACACGTGATGCGTGGGACTATTTGTTAAGCAGATTAAGCAGGTGTCGTTTTTTAACGTGTAAAACTGGTCGTATATTTTGCTCAATTGATTGATTGCTTAATTGATTGACTGATTGATTGATTGGTTGGTTGATTGATTGATTGATTGATTCATTCATTCATTCATTCATTCATTCATTCATTCATTCATTCATTCATTGATGCATTGATTCATTCACTGACTGTTTTGATTGATTGATTTATTGATTCATTGATTCATTCACTGAATGTTTTGATTGATTGACTGATTGATTGTAAAGTTTATCTTCCTCCGTTGCTAAGTAAAGACAGCATTGCTATACGGCTCCAGGCAAACTTCTTGGGTAGTTTAATAGTTAGGTTATGGAAACGTCCATAGTCCCTTTCATCTGGCATAGTTAAAGTGAGTGTGCATCGTTAAAGTGTCCCGTGAATCAGTCACAGCTGACAGATGGCACAAACACAGGCTGATAGAATTGTCACACACCACAGCCTTACCTAATTGATATCCTCCAGTGAACTGAAGCTCTAAGTTAATCAACAACTGTCTTCAACAAATCTGTTCGCTTTTGAGGTATTAGCTGCCAACTGTTACTATCCGCCTTGGTATAAAATGTGTGTTAGAATAGGTGGTGTCCGCTTCCAGGAATCGTTTTAAAGGATAATCTAATTGGCGGTCTGGATTCACCTTGAATCCAGACCGATTTACCTAGTGATTATACTTTCAGTTTAAAAAAGCTTCAATGAGATTTTAAATTAATGTCATTATTGAGACATGGGTAAACGGTTAAAGTTCGATAGACATTGTAAAAACTATTAAATTTGTTAAGCGTATAATATTTGATTTATTGCCAAGTAAGTCAGAGTCAGTCGGTCAGAACTGCAATCCAAACACAGGCGTAACAAGCTATGTAAAAGTGCCTTCGTTGATCAGATTACTGGATATATGCTTATCGAGCAGAAGTTAAGCGACGAGTCGTTCTCCTTACAAGTCTTGGTCATGTTCTAATAGTTTTAATTCTTTACTACAGAGGTTTGATTGTATAGGCACATACGTCCTAATTAAACTGATAACTCTGGCATGGGACCAAATAATGGGGGACTCTACAGCTAAATAAACAAACCTGTGGGAGTTTAATACACAGATGGGACTTAGGAATCCAAACTGTAATCATTGTATTACTTTAATCGAGTTGTCTCTTACACAAGCGCATATTATAGTAGGTGTTTGGGCAACGAAGGGGATGATCGTCTATATAGCATTCGAATCAATCATAGTCATTGATGACATAATGTTGATTAACTATTAACCCAATATTTATTTATCTATGATTATTAATGTAATATCAATCCCTAATAGAGTTTGATAATTAAGATTTAGGTATGTTTCACAAACTAAAGGAAACATATACTATTAATCGGTTGCATATTTAGCTTGCATGTTCTCATATGGAAATATGCATTTCATTAACAATCTCTGTCTGAAGATTTCGATAAACAAAGCAATATTACCCATAGGCGCATATCTAGTTCCTTTCGATGTAATTATATATCCTGATTTTAATTCCCAGGAATGGGCCCAGCCTCCGTGCCAATGACAAACTTAAAGTCTGCATATGTTGGTGATGCGTGCATGTAAACTGTCGAATTTGGAATACAATACCAATGACTTAAATATGAAGAGTTTTTTAAATTTTATTCTTAGTTGACCAGTGGACGCGTATTTTGCTTTGTAAATATGTATCAAATAATTGACACAGTAAACTATAACCCGGTGTAAAATCTGGAAACATATAGGCCCACTGTGCATGCTCTTTATTTCATAAATGGTTCTTCCCTCGCCTTACATATTTTGCTTATGCTCACATTTCTGTACCAGTCTGACGCGTGTATTCTTATCTTGATTGTCACTTTAAGAGGGTTGAGCTAACATTGTTACACACCGTGAGTCAGAAAGGCGCCCTATTCCCCGGGGTCCTATATCAAAGTCTCAAGTCGTAATAAAGAGTTTTTGGTTGACGGAGTACCCGTCATTTAGTCATAGTAGTACCCTTGATTATAGCTATTTTCAGTCATACTGTAGGCTTTCTGGGGACCCTACCATCTGGCTGTGTCGTTATTTAATGTAACTACAGCCCCCTCTGATTATCTCTATATTGGTTAACTATTGAGTAGTGAATGAGTCTAATCTAAGATAGCATGAATCACTGAACACTCCCCAATCCGGGTTCTAGCATTACCTATTGATACTGTATGGGGCAATACATATAATTGTCTCCTTAATAAACTACTGTTGTTAATATTAATTGATAGTTTCCTTAAAGTTAACAACTGTGATTCCTTACAGAACAATTCTGAATTCCTTCGATACGTTATCGCAGGTTAAATCTATCCATCATGTCCTGAATTCCATCTGCTGGATTGACAAAACAATATAATGGAGACATCAAATTATTTGCCTTGTCAGTTGAATAATGAGATCCTGCAGAACGCCGAAACTGGCTTAATATATTCGATTATAGCTGATATCACCATACAGCATTTGACTGTCTGTCCCCATGCAGCCTATGGGTCTACCAGTCAGTCCGCAGACAACATGTGGGGGTCAGACCGAAGACAACATGTGATGGTAGATGCAGAGTTCTGTATCTCTGATCGTCTATCATATCATGTAGCCGTAGAGATACAGAGTTGAAACGCTCA
>JAQQZZ010112813.1:0-15237 GCA_030265115.1 Mopalia vespertina | reverse complement strand
CAATGAGTGACCCGGAGATAGCAATTTTATGAAATGAGAATAGTAATTTTAAATAAATAAAAGAAAATTATTACCCAGAGCTTCCTAAATTTGATATCTGGGTCACAAATTTGATCCCATAAATGTAAGTTTTGTATTAATTTCAATAAGACATCTATATATATATTTTCTTCGCTGTAGAAAGATTTAAGAAGCATTGATATTTATATACACATCTGGGTCAGTGTAAAGCGTCCATAGGAGTGATCAGCATCCACATAACAGTGCCAGCTGAAGTTTAATATTAATTTTACTGAAATTTCATAGAAAAGTACCCATAAAAAAAATTAGTACCGCCTGGGGGTGACTCAACCATCCCTTTATCATCAGGTGGCTCAACAGTCCACTACACTTCAGTGTATTGCAAAACTTCAAGGGGTTTGGTCAATTTCAGAGGTGGCAGATCAGTTCTCATATAACTCCTTCATTTTTCACCAAACACTAACATAAAGTTGCCACATGTGATATACCCTTGAGTTTGATGTCCACACCAAACAATTGCCAACTAATACCACTAAATAAAATACTAGTCGAGCATCATTGAAGAGCCAACATTTTCCTCATATTGAACACAAAGACAGAAGTATGTATATGTACCTATATGCACAATATTGTTTATTATTTATTTTTACCCTATCTACAATAATTTTTCTCAACAATTTACTCAACTGACATCATCATGTTTCTTTTTTGGAGGAATTTTACTATTTTTCTTAGTCCGTGTAGTTTTCATTAAATTATAATCCACATAAGAACAATATCTTGCTGATATAAATGGAATGAAAAATGCTCTAAAAAATCTGTGAGACCTGAAATAAGAAACAAAGAGATGTAAATATTGTGTTAACTTTCACACGATCTTATGCCACTTAATCTTATTTAAAATGTTCTATTGGTATATAGCACATAATTTGACATCCGTTTGATTGGGGTTAAACGACATACTCGAGGGTATTTCACTTATATGCTGACTGACAGTCCACTTCACACTGTTCCTTACTCCAATACGTAAGAAAACCAGGAGGAAATCTTTTAATAAAAAACACCCTGCAATATGGGGTTTTCCAGTTATGACATTATGACAATAGAGTGACTTCCCTTTGCGAAATAACGTTTATGGCAAGGGAGGGCCAATTCATGATTGTTAACATGGGCAGTATAGGGAATATTGCTAATTAACAGGTAAACGTTAATAAAAACATGAATTTCCTTTTCCCATAGCTTAAAATATAATGTTTTGCAAAAGTTACAATTTTAAAGCTATATTTTCCTGAAAACCTGCAATGTTAAAGTAAAGGCAGGCTGCCCTACCGTGCCATAAAGTGGCAACATCATTTCGCAAAGGGACGTCACTCTGTTGTCGAAAGTCATAACTCAAAACCTGTCTTATACCTGACAGTCGACAGGTGGACTCGAACCTGTGGACAATAGGATTAGTAAACAGACACGCTACCCCATCACATTGGAACTGAGCTTTCAAGGTAGGTAAGAATGGTTTGAGGTTGTTTCACTAGCATTGTAGCTTGCTGGGCCATGGGTGAACCACTCTTCATGTTGCAGTTAACAAACAAGACAACAATGGTGTTTCAGGTTGTTAATGGATCCCTCCCAATCAAATAACAAAGTTGCCCAGAAATGCTTTGATTTGATACCCATATTATAATCACATTACCTGTTATTGTCGAGGAATGGAAAGGAAGCGAGTATTGTCCACTGGTCTGTTTGCTGAGAAAACCTTGGTTGCAACGGGGATTCCTCGGGAAGGTCAAGGTCAACTAAATAATGACATTTACCGATATCAATCTGAAATAAAGAAATCAATACAAAATCACATTGAAATAAAGGTTATATTCCTGTCAGTATTATATTGTTCATAATACGCAGGATCAAGTTAAATAATACCTTTCTACACATCACAATTGCAAACAATGTATTTAACATTGAAATATTAAATCGTATGGAGATGATAATGAGGTAAATTTGCTCTGAGTGGGCGTTTGCTGTCCGAGCTATGGGGAAACACAAAGTCAATTCGTTGTGGCATCCTCATATTGCATCTGGTGATTTTGTTTGTTGTCTGTGGCATTGAGGGTGATTTTCTTCACCTATAGAGCTGGCACGCTGTCCAGTAACCTGTATTAAACAGGGGAAACAGCAACTCCACTCACAGTTTATTAGGCGAATGGTGTTTCTTGATTGTGCGCGTATCCGTTCGTTATGTTAAAATATGCAGTCGGTAAACTTCGGTGGAAATCTTTGGCTTTTACAAACCAGATTTGAGAAGTGGCACTGTGATTAGTCAATTTAAGAAACCAGTCGACATTGTAAGTAGGGTGATTGCTTTAGATCTCAATATAGCAACAAACAAAAGACGGGGAGCGTTTTTGAGATCTGATTTCAATTAGATTGAAATACACCAAGGGTAAAGTGTCTACACTGTTAACAGATTGATTAGTGTTTTACGCCACATTTAGCTGTATTTTAGCTACCCACCCTTTACAGAAATCTGTACAGAAAATGTCTTCTAAAAACTGCAGGTTCATTGCACTTATATACTATATCCTTACTAAAGATAGGCTTACATATATCCCCACTGATCCTGCACTGTCCAAGCAGACATACTTTAAACTTCCCTAATAAACCTACACAGTTGCAGCAGTGCATCATCCAAGCCATTATACAATTCGTTTAGAGGGGTTTAGGAGCAAACTAATTTCTGTATTAAGTTACTAACATATCTGGAGATCTCTTCTCTGTTCAGATCATTCATATCTTCAGGAATGATTCTGGTAGCATCAGAACCTTCAGCATACGGTTTAGGTAATTGACCACGAAAGTCAGATTTTATGAACCGTAATCGCCAACTGAAAGACAACAGAGAAAGTATTATAAACTGCAACAAATTTGTTTTACCAAATTTATTAATTTACCAAAAACATGAGCTGAAGAAGAGTGATTTTCTACACCAATAGACTAGAATAACATGTGCTGTAATACATCCACTCAATTTGGATAATCTTTTTCTCACACTGACCATTTGTTTTAACTTTGGTGAGATTTAATTTAGTGTCTCTTAATCAGAAAGTGATTATTTCCAAAAGATAAAGAATTACTCATTTGACAACAAAGTCAAGGATCAAAACTTTGGATAATTATGCAATTTTTCAAATGACAGCATTAAATTTGACATTATTATAGAGGTAAGCTTACTTGTTAGCAGGCAGGAAGAAACTGCTGGGAAAACGATACCACTCTTTACCAATACACACATTAACTGGGCGATCTGCTGGCATGGAGTGGACTTTAGAGTCGGCCATCACTTTGGTTAGTTCCAGAAAAAGGTCTTGTGGGGCATGGTAACCTATGTTAAAATCAAGACCAGCGTCAAGATTACATAATATATGTGTCCAAAACCACAAGTCCTATGACCTGTCTATCCCTAAGCAATCTATTCTAACCCAACAATACTGATGCAATATATTGAGCACGAGCAAATAAAACAATTAGAATTTAGTTTTTTAATTATATTTAGATTTTATTGACCATCAAACTTGATCACTGTCTGGGACAAAATTTAATTAACATATTGACTGGAAATGATTCAACCAACGTTATTGCAGCCCAGTAAATAATTGTGTATGCATTTCATTCACTTTCAACCTTGACCACATCCTTCATAGGTTATACATACTAAGTAAGTTTAAATAAGCGAACAATAATTAACAAAGATACTGAGCTGAAATTGACTACCAGCTTAGGCAGAAATCTGAGAACATTAAAGCAAGAGGTTAATCGAAAATGACTGCATGTATTTCCCTATATGGTAGAGATGTGAAAGCAAGGTTGACAGAGTTTTGTTTTTTGTCCTCAGACTAGTTAATTTATCAGATTAAACCAAAGATAGTGAAAGCACTCCTGTGGACTAAATGCATTTGAAAGAACAATAAAAGTTTGTTGTTGAGTTACCTTGATACAAAGCGACTGATCTGGAGACGGAGGCGATGGCAAACAATATCCCGATACTGACCGCTATCCAATTACTGCTCTCTGTATAGTGGTATAGCGATTTAGAGGAGGTTACAGCAGAATAAAGTTTCTGAAAAAAACAAAATAAATTTCTGTATGTCTCAAGTTTGCATAATTGGTGATGAATAGCTATGCTCATGGGTATCTCAGCCTAAAAATAAAAATGCCTGAAAAAAATTGGGCCAGGCAGGATTTTTTATCAATTTTTTTCCCCATTATTTTGCAACTCGATTTGGCAAATTCACAAGTCCGGTTACAGAGGGCTCGAGTGTGAGGTGGCCTCTGGTTGCGCATACAGATGCTTGCGTGACTGAAAAACATTAAAAAAATGATTTTGCTATGAAAATATGCCAATTTGGTAAGGTCATTTGAAAAAGAAAAAGCCAGTAAAAACTTTAGACTGAGTTATTTCGTAGGGTCGGTCGAGTTAGAGGAAACAAGACCTTTTTTTTAGGCCTTACATGACCACCTAACAAAGTGTTATGCTCTATGTAAGAATTGATGTGCCTCAATCACTAAGTAAGACAATATGACTAAGGCAGAATATTGCCCTAGATTAGCCAGTGCGCACCATTTTCACTGAGAAATAGTTTATTTTGTCTGGCGTAAATTATATCACTGTGTACCTGTATATAATCCACCGTAAGAGCAGCTCCTAGAGCAAAGAATGGGTAGATTGGAAACAAAAACCTCTCCTCCTGAAATAAAAAACGACACTTTAACATTATTAAAGGTTCACTATGATTGAAATCAGTATCTACATTAATCCGTGTTTAGTCCTATTTACATGACATTTTGAATGGAATACATGAAGTGGTGTTCATTCATTAACAGAGGATAAAGTCAACCAACATACATGTTAATGCTAGTGGATCTTTTTTTCTGTAACTATCTGTAGTTGTTGCTCAAATGTGAAAACTCTAGCTTACCTTGTGTGGTCTGGTAAAAAACACCAATATCCAAACATACATGGGAGCCATTGCTAACCATACTGGTAGAGAACTGTCTGGCAGACAAAAAACGAAAAATAATATTCAATTTAAACAATTTAAGTAGACAAAAATCAAACAAGATAGTACATTATTCAAATGATCTGTTCTGTTTGATGCCAAGTTAAAAAGACTTATATATATATACAAGATAAAAGATTGTTAGCATTGTTAAGACAGTAATCCTGGTGATCATTATACCTCTATTTCAGCTACTATGGCATAACACTATCTTAGATTTGTTTGATTGGTTGGAGCTTAACATTGTCCTCAAATGTATTTCACTTATATCCAGACAGACTGTCCATTTCTTAATCTTCCTTTTTAAATAAGGTGGAACACCTCATAAAAATGACCCCGGCAATTGAGGCGAGTACCTCATACACCTGAGGTTCACGACAGGGTTGAACCTGTGAGATGTAATCAGTAATCCAACACGCTTCATCTATATTTGCAGGATGAGACTGGTATGAGCATCGAGCATCGCTTGGATGACTGGTCCAATTTCTATTAGTGTCTCATCCTTACAAATTATTTGGACTGATATCAGTTACGACAAAGAACTTAATAAAAACTACTTTGTAACAATGTGAATGCTGATATTTTTATGAAGTCTATTTTTGGTGTGCACGGTGAAGGTCATGACAAACACCGGTTTTAGTATTTCTGTTTAATCACTTGTATATATAGCCATGTGATGTGTAATACTTACTTTTTGTTTTAATCTTTAAAAGGAATCCAATCAACATCTGAAATGTAAAGTTTACAATGTTATTTATTTATTACTTCATTTGATATCATACTCCGAGGTATTTCACAAATATCATGATGATTTGTAATTTTCAGGGTTTGGTGGAAAATAGAGATGTCATTGCCCCGCTTCACTCCCAGACTAGAACCTGTGCTGTACATTGATTGAGTAGTGTTTTACACAATGCCCAAGGATATTTAACTTGTATGAAGGCCGTGATGGACTGATAGGGGTTTGCGCTGTGCTTAAGGATTTTTCAATTCTGTGACTGCGGTGTATTCCAAAAGTAACTAACAGGTATTATCACAACCATTAAATGTGTTTGTTAATAAAGGTATAACCTCTTACTTGAGGGAAGTTCACTAACATGTTGACGGATTGTCAACTTCCTACTCTGCCTTTCTACAGTGGAAAACTGAGGGTAAACCTTGTAAAAAGCGACCCAGTTAATATGGGAGTCTCTCAAGGAGGATCAGAGGTTTGATATGTTAACCATGAAATGTCTATGTGTGTCAAGTAATCTTCCTCCAGGCCTTGGACAGCATTGAGAAAGATTTTTGAAATTCTAGCACTTTTCCAGGAGTCTTAGAGGATAAATCTGGAGTTTTCCAGGAAGATTATGTCACAAAGAGTAAAAGATTTTCAAGATTTGTTGAAAATGTTCAAGATTTCAACAAAGGAAAAAAGAAGATGTCGAAAATCATTTGTAGGGTTTTTAAGGAAACCCAAAATCGACCACAATTATAGTTACTCTTTTGTCATCTATTATCAGAATGGTATTCATTTTATCATGAAAGTCTTTCAATATTGATGTGGACACTTATATACAGAATTTCAAGGAGTTTTTAAGGACAAACACGGTTTTCCAGGATATTCCAGTACTGGAAAACTTAATTTGATTTTTCCAGGAATTTCCAGTAGTTTCAAGGATTGTACAAACCCTGTATAAGGCACACAGAGCAGGGCCAGGAGAAAACTCACTGTTACTGGTTCTTTAAGACAGTACTTACTGTAACAGGCACACAGACCAGGGCCAGAAGAACGTTCAATGTTACTGGTTCTTTAAGACAGTACTTACTGTAGCAGGCACACAGACCAGGGCCAAGAGAAAGCCAATGTTATAATTGAGGAACCCATTAATGAAGTAAAAGGACATCGGGGCTGTTCCTGTTAAAAAAACAAAACAAATATAAATAAAATATTCATTATAATTCCTGACTGACATTCATTTATTTCTTATAGATACATGGTCGACACAATACAGAATAAAATTTAAAAAGTACAGGTAGGTGTGGTCCTTGGTTCTAGATGCACCATGGAAACAAAAACCTTTACCCCTTCAAAGTGATCTCTTTTTATTTGCTTAAATTTAAAAAAATTATTTAAAAAAAAAAGAAGATTTTTGATCAATTTCAAACAATATTATAATGATTTTTCAGTATTGTACTAAAAAACTATGGCATCTAAGTGCTGAAAAAAAAAATGAAGTCATCCAAATTTTACTATGAGATGTACTTTTCGTTCAAATTACCAAAAGTTAGAAAGAAAATTAATTTGTACAAGGATTACTACATCTGTCCAAGAATTTGTATTTGGTCCCAGAGTTATATTTCATTCAAGGCTGTCTTATGGTCCAAGACTCCTCAGCACAAAACAAGTAGCTTATCATTGTCTTGTACAGAATAAGTAATTCCCACATCAATTTGTAATATTTACGAGCACCAATACCTAACCTACGCTGATTGGTAACAGGGGTACCATGGCAACCTATTTCTCTCAATTAGAACATAACATCTTAAACTTTTTGTTTCTGTTAAAAAAAATTCCTTTCATTACGCTTTCAGATCTTCTAGACGTCAAGAATATAATTTTTCTTTAAAAGGCTGGACCAAAAGCAAACATACTCATAAGAAGCATTAAAGGAATAATGGTAATTATAATCAGACACTAGGCCTATCTAACACTGCAGAGACGAGGAGTTATTTGACAAGCTTAAGAGAAGTGTACCTACCATAAAGGTCTGGCCCATGCTCACTGAATACATTGTAGAGAACAATGTTCACTGCTGCAACAACAACCTTCCCATAATATTGATGGTCTATGTGACCCATCGGTACCTAACACATGGAATTCAACATGATAAAAAAGGTATTTTACTTATTGTTGATGTTCAACAGAAACTCAACAGAAAATGTATTCAAGAATCCCAGAAATTTTCAAGGGAATGAATAGCATGGATTAATGTTGTTGTAAGAAATTACAGTTGGATATGATGTTGATAACAGATCATGTACTTGTTTTCAGGACATATAAACTTCTGTTTGACGTAAATCACCAAAACAAATTAACATGGCCAATCAATATTGATATCAATTGTATTCCATGTTCTTTATTTCATTGACACACAAAATACAGTCAAATACATATCATTAACAAATTTTAGTCAGCAGGATTAAAACCCCAAAGAACCTGTTTTATCCCAGAAATTTATAAATATATGGAATAATCAATGAATATATTTAGAGAATATATATAGTATGTAGAACATTTATTGCTCGCATTGAGTAGAATAGTTTTTTTTTTTTAAACAATATGAAAACATGTCATGATTTGCTTCCTGATCAGGGCCTTTCTCAAAGTCCTTTATTTCTATCATGACAGCGTCGCAAAGCCCATGTAATAAGAAAATTAACGCCCAGCTAAGAACTCCACCTAGTCATATTTTAATAATTTGTGGACAAATTTACACAATTCTTGGAAAAAATGGAGAATGTTTGCTAGCCTGTTTATTAAGGCTAACTTTAGTCTGTCTACCACATAATTAACTCACCCCTACTGTGACGGCTCCTATAAAACTCCACGTGATGAAAAATAGAAATTTCCTTTGACGAACAACAACATCCCATGCTATTGGAACACTGTTCAATGAAAATGATTGTAAGGTCAAAAAATCACAATGAATTATGTCAGACAGATTTAAATCAATTCCAACAGCTTCCATTAAATCGCTTAAATACTGATACACAAGCATGTGGAAGAAATGACAACTTTTTATTTTGGTTCCAAACACAATGGTTTCAAAATATTGAGGACATAAGCCTCCCATCTCTATATTTCCCCAAAGTTCTGTTTTGACATTATTACCAATGTGGGTTATTTTTATCTAATTCTTGATTTATTTATATTTGATGAGCCATGGATTTAAAGCTATGCTTGGGCTTCTCCTGGTTTGCTTGGGATTTAAGTTTAGGAGCTTAAGATAACAAATGCTTACCCTAGAATAGAAGCAAATGGCCAGCCAACTATAGAACTAGCTGCTATGGAAACAATGGCTACCTGCAAACAATGACATTTTTATGTATTCAATTTATTCATGCAAAACAATTTAAAAAAACAAGCTGAGTAGCTAGCAGGTTCTCGGCTTAATGATTATTTTGACAAAAATATGTTCACACTCTTACCTCTTAAAAACTCACTACGATTGCTAAGTTTTGAGAACCATGGTACTAATCATCATATTGGTTTAGCGTTATTCAGTGGAAACAATCCTGACTATGGGAAAAGTTCAATGAAGATTAAATTTATGTTTGAATAATTATGACTTTTACAAGATATAGTGAGAAAATAATAAAATAATTTGTTTGTTTGTTTGTTTGATTGGGAATTAACGTCATACTCAAGGGTATTTCACATACATGACGACGTGCCAGCCCAATGGGTGAAGGAAACCACCCTCGACACCACTGGCAACAAATAAAGACAAGACGGGATAAAAACAGGACGCAATAAAGACACCACAAACAGATCGGCTTCCTGCTCCCCTTTAGCTCTGAGAGCACCAGGGCAACATGAAGCTCCCTCCAACCACCCGAATTCTTTTTATTGCAGAATTAGTTTCAGGTTGCACAATTTTTCTCAACCCCCAAATACAAGATATAGCAAATACTCTAACATATTTCCCCCAAGCTCTTGTATTATTACCATATTTATATTTCTTAAAAGCAATCACACTGGCACTGGGATGTAGATCAATTTAAATCGATGAATCATCTTATGCTCTTGATAACTCCCAGAGACAAGCATTTATATTAGGACAATCAAAACTAAAAAGAACTTTTTCAAATTTTGCCCTTTTTAAGTCATCCAAAGTTTACAATGAAGTGAGAAAGATTAATATATTTATGCAGAATGAATAGATCTGTCCAATAGCCACTCTTAGAATAAAGAGCCAGTGTTTCACAATCCAAGGCTTTTTACCATAACAACAGTTATTTTGTATGAAAACTTATCATTGTCTACGACAGAATGAGTAATTCTTGTACAGATTTTTATTATTTATTGAATAGTTGTTGAGTTTTCTTCACTTTGATGTATCATCAAACTGATCAAAGTCTTACGCTTAATTAATAGTTCTAATTTCTACATACCTCATAATTGCCTAGAAACCAGCCTCCCATAGCAACCAGTGTAAGATACATGGAGAAACTACTGGGTAGAAATGCAGAGCAGGCTATAAACATGCCCGTTGAGAAGAGTAAGAAACACAACATAACCCTGCCCGTGTTAGCTCCAAATTGTTTACACACTCCCCTGTAGGATTAACAGAATAGAATAGTTTAATTGCCATCCTGTCTTGTATTTAGAAGATGTAATAGAGTAAACACATTCTTAACAATTCAGTTTTATCTTTTAATCTTACATTTGGAAAGATGATAATGGAGGGAACAGTTCTTAACATGATGATCCTGATTTATCATTTTATCATAAATTTAGATACATAAAAAAAAGTGAACAAATATATAAAATTAAACTGGAAATACTTCAAACTAAAGCACATATACATATATACCGGGGGTATATACTATATACCTTCATGTTGCCTTTTAACAGGCGTAAGGTATAAAGGTGTTATATAAACATTGAAAGGAAGATAGCTATGTAAATTGCACTCCGATGACCTTTGTTGATATCGTTTCTAAAGCAAGCAAGCAAGATATATATTCATTTCAAAATTTGGTTCTTGTTCTTCAACTGAGATCATTGTAAAGGGACTACTTTATTGTTACTGAAAGAAGCAGAAAGTTTGAATTGGCTAAAGTGAGAAGGCAACATAAAGTGCAAAGCTGTTTGTTGTTTAAATTATCTTCCACTAGTAGAACCATCAGGTATACAAGTTAGTCACACTGTCTGGCTCCCACAATTGTTTAAGTGTTTTTTACGGATTTCCTCTTGGTTGTCCACAATATTTAAGCAAGGGACAGTGTGAAATGGACAAACTGTTGCCATATAAGTGAAATACCCTTGAGTACAACACAAACCAACAAACAAACAATCCACTAGTAGAATCACTATTCCATGTTGCTTTTTTTCTGTTAAGTTTGAATCCTTTGATGTTTTCTGTACTAGTTCAATTCTCTTCCCATCCCTATCTTTTCAAGGGAACATTACAACAGCAAAAAATGTTTCCATGATACAAACATTGCCAAGTGATTGACAAGGCCAATTCACTTCTGCCCGCAAAATAAACATGAACACTACCGATTGAACATAAATCTGTCTGTAAACATAAACTCATTCATCAACTACACCTATATATGTATATAAAAAAGTGCTTTCCACAAAAACCAGAAGTTTGGTCCTACAAAAATAATGGTTGTACAGAGAAGTACCAAATCACAACAGACTGGAACTTACTTGTAAAAATATACTTCACAGAGAGAACAGACAATAGCGAGTACACATCTTAGTAGATAAAACAGCACAACCTGGAGAAAAAGACATGACAAATTACAGTCTATGTCACTTGTGTGTAAGGCTCAATAACATAGTCTCACAATATCCAGAGCATGTTTATTAAAAATATATTTTTTATATGAAAGCCATTGAAAGGGTTAATTTGTGTTCATTGTGCCATTATTGTAATGTTAATTTTGAAAATCTTGTTCACCGCTGTAAACATAGCCTAAGCTAGAGACCTGTCTACCCATCATTTGAGATGGACAGATTTCTAAAACTGGTTAAAATGACAGGTTTAAATTCTGTATTTTGTCAAGGGAAAGAAAGGAAAATTCAAAATTTGGATGGTCAAAATTTTTCAGAATAGGGATTTCTAACGGGCAGATTTCCAATGCTAGCTTAGACACTGACTGTCAATCATCGTTATAGAACAGTTACAGGCAGGGCAATGTCATATCCCAAACACACATCTTATAATAGTATTTTAAATTATACACAGTTATATGTCCTGTGAACACCAACCATTTGCCTATATAACAGACTCCAAAGTCTATTTAAAGGGAGTATGTGATTAAAAAAGTATTCTTGTCTAATGGTTGCCCATATAAGGTATTTCAGTTCATATGAAAAGACCAGGGGCCAGTAAGTTGCTCGAAGTATTATTAAATTAAATCCTCTATTAGAGGACGTCACACCATGTTGATTGATTGATTGATTGGTGTTTTACGCCGGGCTTAAGGGTATTTCACTTATATGAGGACAGTGTATTCCAACAATAATGGACACTAACGCAGCAAAGATGCGAAGAGTTTCCATTATTACCGAAAGTTAATTTTCCTCCAGTGCTAAGCAAAGACAGCATTGCTTCTCTTCAAACAAACTGCCCTTGGCCAGAGGGCCACACCATGTTGAAGGTGACTATCTAATCCACTATACTGTATTAGTGATCTGATGTTAGTGACTAATACTCTTTCCAGTAAATGGACTCAGCTGATCAAAAGACATCAAGTTTAAACTAAGAAGACGAAGACTTAGATTCTTTGTTTGTCTGATTGGGGTTTAACATCGTACTCAAGGGTATTTCACTTAAATGACGACAGAATATCAATTTCACAATGTTCCTTGCCTAATTAAGGTGGACATCCGAGAGAAAACTTCGTAAAAACCACCCCCGTGAATGCCTGAGCCACATTGTGTGTCAGACACACTCATATACCTGATGGTAGACTTGACATGATATCATGAACTGTACAGTAGGAGTAGGATTAGTAATCGCAGATACTAACCACTAAGCACAGACTGTGGGCCTAGACTGAAAAGACCAGCACAACCACACTAAGTGAAAGTTAATTGCTTAATTAAGTTGTTCTACCAATGTCAACTGTAAATCATAGTCAATTGAATAAAAGAAAAGAATGCCATTTTGATATTTAACTTACCTTATTGGATTGGAAGATCATGTTATAGAGTTGTACAGGTAGAGAGTGGAGCAAGACATAGGCATATGATCTGATTGCATATAGAGGGGAATATTCCCAAGTCTGAAAACCACTGCCAAATACCAGGTAATGTAGCTAAAAAAAGAATGAAAATCTCTATATCAACACATCATTTAGTTTATTGACTAAAATATGCAGTAAGGTTCAGTTCAAAATGACCAATCATTTGAGCATACTTGTAGATGTCTACCCTAATTAATTTCTTAGATATAAAACTATCAATAGAGTCAATGCAAGGAGTGATCAGAAAATAAAATCTGAAAACACCAAATAAAATCTGAAAACACCAAATAAGACATTAACTTGACTTAATTCTCTTCTGCTATATACACTGTGTGATTGATTAAAAAGCAAGGTTTTCATCAGTTAGAAAATTGATTTTCTTGCAGTGCTAAATCACAACACTAATACTACATATACTTTGCCTAGCACATTCTGCCTTTAGTTACAGGGCTGTATTAAACTGTTTTGAAAATATTTGAATGATTTGGATTAATTAGAACCTCTTTTGCAGAATAATGTCACACATTTTTGCTCTTTGTGACAGTAAGTAAATATTTTTGTAAAACTTGGGTTTTTACTTAAACTTACCGGTTCCCAATAGTTAAAAGTTTCATCACAGTCTGTGATGATATTCCACACAGCAGCACAGAGACGGGCTGACAGGAAGGTTTTAAAGGCTGTGTAAGCTGAAGGGGTCCAAGGGGCATAACGGGAAACTTCAGACCTAGAGTCAACAAAAAATACTTATTAATTGGTTTAAACAGTATTTAATTCTGTAAAGAAGTGAAATTAGATTGGTGATCAGACATGGCCTTTGTAAACACTGCTTCTTATTAATTGCTACTTTACCTCTTGTCTAAGCAGTTTAACCTCAAACAATATTATATTCTAATATTAAATGTATATTATATTTCCATATTCCAACAAAACATAACTTAAATGTTATTTAAAATTATGCGAAAATAGAGCTTAGATTTGAGTGACATTTACTGTTGATGATTTGATGCCTGTCTGTGAGTTATGGATTCCATTTCCAGACAAAGTTTCTGAACTAAAATCTGCTAATACTAAGAGTAGAGAGTATCTCAACATAACGAAAACACTATCTATATTCACTTTTCAAACAACACAAACATTATTCCAAGAAAAAGAACATTTCCCTCATCCATAGGTTATTAGGATCAAGCATATTTTACATGGGAAATAAAATACTAATTCTGCATGTGATCAATTCTGCAACCACTTCATCCCAAATACATAATTTGAACATATATAAGACAGATTTTTGCTTTTTCAGAGTCAATCAGCTGTATAATAAACTGAATACCATGTACAGTCACTCTGTGGGATCAATACACAATTTACTTAAAACCTTGATATAATTTGTGAATCAATTCCTACTGTATTTTGCCAATGCATTACCCTTAAAAAAACATCTGCTAAGACTAGATCCACAACTATATTGGTCTTTTGGTTTTGTTTGTTCGATTGGGTCATACTTAATATTATTTCACTTTGTGATGATGTACCAGCCCAGTGGGTGAAGGAAACCACCTCGATGCCAGTGGCAACAAACACAGACAATACCGGACAAAAACCGGTCAATCACCGGATGCAATACAAAAACATTGCAAACAGACTGGCTTCATGTTGCCCCTAAGCTCCGAGAACAAATAAAGTAAACTTTGAAATGTGACTCCTGTTTATACATGTAGCTCCATGCAGATGATGTCTCCATGATCGACATTTGACCTAAATCTTACGTAAATTAAATCCAAGTATCAGCATACTTAATAATGGCAATGGCATTTTAACTATCTTCACAAAATGGACTTCAATCAGTTAAAGAAAAGTTTGAGGCACTCCATGGGTGGATGATAAGTCAACCAAACTCAAAAAATAAATTTTTTCAACATTCAATATTTCTACTAACAGCTGACTTACCGGTAACCAAACACATTGTTGTATAAAAAGAAATTACAACAGATAAATGTTTTGACAGTGACACAAGTTTTGGTTATCTTATTTACAGGCTTATTATCGAGCTAACGCTATGTTGATTTTGAACATTGAAGAAATATTTTAGGCAATTTTATAAACAAATTTCAATCAAGAAACAAGCTGAGTAGCTAGCAGGTCCACCACTGGAGGCTTTTTTTGAAAAGATATGCTCATAATCCCAGTCAAATCACCT
>JAQQZZ010112802.1:0-15237 GCA_030265115.1 Mopalia vespertina | reverse complement strand
CATTAGTTTACCAGCCCCTCAATAAAACAGAAACATTAGTTTACAAGTCCCTCAGTAAAACAGAAACCTTAGTTTACCAGCCCCCTCAGTAAAACAGAAACAGTAGTTTACTAGCCCCTTAATAATACAGAAACATTAGTTTACCAGCCCCTCAATAAAACAGAAACATTAGTTTACAAGTCCCTCAGTAAAACAGAAACCTTAGTTTACAAGCCCCCCAGTAAAACAGAAACCTTAGTTTACAAGCCCCTCAGTAAAACAGAAACCTTAGTTTACCAGCCCCCTCAGTAAAACAGAAACCTTAGTTTACCAGCCCCCTCAGTAAAACAGAAACCTTAGTTTACAAGCCCCTTAGTAAAACAGAAACCTTAGTTTACCAGCCTCTCAGTAAAGCAGAAACATTAGTTTACCAGCCCCCTCAGTAAAGCAGAAACATTAGTTTACTAGCCCCTCAGTAAAACAGAAACATTAGTTTACCAGCCCCCTCAGTAAAGCAGAAACATTAGTTTACCAGCCCCCTCAGTAAAACAGAAACATTAGTTTACCAGTGCACTCAGTAAAGCAGAAACATTAGTTTACCTACCTACATCTCAAGAAACCTTAGTTTACTTCACTCTCAATACACAAAACTTTAGTTTAATGGCCCTGCTACATAAACCAGAAACATTAGTTACCAGCCCCTGAATAAAACCAAAAGCCTTATTTTACCAGCCCCTCAAAAAAACATAAATTTAAGTTTACATGTGCCAGCCCCTGGAGAAACCAGAAATTTAAGTTTACCAACCCCTCATTAAACCAAAAACCTTACTTTACAGACCCTTCAATAAAGCAGACACCTGGCAACCTCTCAAAAAAACAGAAACCTTAATACCATCTTCTCAATAATCAAGAAACCTTTAATAGTTTCTCAACCAAAAAAAAAATCGTTTTTGAGAAAATTGAGTACGCCTATACCAGCATCGTGCTCTGGGAATTGTTTTTTCTTATATGGTACAGTGATAAAATGATATAAAAGCTATGATAGGTGTCTGCTGACAGTAATGTGTGTTTTATGGGCTATGGCTCTCTACTGTGTGGTTAAATGGTTCATGTAAGTGATAACATGTGTCAGCTATAGTGGTACCATCAATATAACACATCACATTTTATGTAAGGGAATTCACTATCTCCCAGAAGTGTAAAAAAGAAAGGAAAATATTTTGATACATGTATGTTTGTAAAATATACCAAATCCCTTGTCATACAAGCACTATAGTGTAATGGGTTAGTCATTGTTGCTATCAGTGTTTTTTGATGGGCTGTTATAACCCAGAAGGGATCTTGCTGTTGCTCTCGAGGCAACAGGAAGCTGATCAGTTTGTGATATCTTTAAATACTTTTGTTGTTGTCTGATGCCAGTGGCATCGACACTGTCTAGGATAGTTTCCTGCGCCCACATTTGGCTGAAACTCTAATTTTACTCATATTCACACAGATACACTGTACTAGAGAAAAAAGTTTGACAAAAACAAATAACTATGAAATATTGAAATCCTGAAAGATTGATTTGACATTTTGTCAGGTTACACACCGTATAATCGGTTGGAGGGAGATTCTGGCTGCTCTGGGGCTCTTGGAGATGAAGGGCAACAGGAAGCCGATCTGTTTTGAGATGTTTTTGAATTATGTCCAGTGATGGACCTGCATTGTCTTTGTTTGTTGCCAGTGATGTCAAGGGGGATTTCCTTCACTCATTGGGCTGGCACACCATCATTTGAGTGACATAACCTCAAGTACAAATCAAACAAACAAACAATACACAATCTTGACAGACATTGCATTCGAATAATTCTCTCCAGGTAATCTACTGATACATTTATGTTGAGACATTCAACTTTTATTAAGTCATTATTGCATTGACACATTGGATCTATGAGCCATTTTGAGATTATAATTTTTTGAGGGGTGTACTTTGTTATTGCAGTAAAATTATAAAAAAATGATTTCATGGGATGTATTATATACATGCACTGGACTTTCATAACATAGTAATTTGTGTTTCGCTGTTGAACGTTTTCATCCTGAATGTAGGCCTATACAGGCCTTATAATATACCTTTCAAGAAGACCTCTTAAATAAACTCTCACCCTTACCAGTGAAGCTAGCACTAAAATGTCCCACAGATGAAACATTGTCTATAAAATCATTCTCAAGATGTGCTCTAAAATGTCCCAACCTTGAAGCCTTGTTGACCCCAATACTCTCCAAGCTGCAAGGAATCAGCCATCCATTACACTGGTTGTTATTGCTATTCATGGTATGCTGAATCCACTATCCATCATGGGGACAAACGACAATATCTGCTTTATGAAAGACACATTTAAATAATGGTGTTTGTTTTAAATTTGGAAAAATAGTTTTGGTTCTAGTTGTTCTTCAGCTACCATATTTGTGTATTGGAGTTAGGTGCCAATTGGCTTTTCATGCACTTTCTCGCATTACTTGTCATCTACAGGCAGTCAGCCAACATGTTATTTTTTTAACGTCGCGTGATGTTTTATCTTAAATGAATGATAATAAAGCCAATGGTGCACATAAATGACATTTAAACAGTGCTGTAATGGGTTGTCTTGACCCAAGAAATCATATTTGCTTTTTATCTACCGTTCCCTTTAGTGCTGGGGCTCGTTGTTCAGTCCTCCAAACATCATCAGCTATTTGAAGAATCACAAGGGGTCTCCTGAAGCACTAGCGTGGTTTTGCCAGGTTTCCATCTGGTTTTCCACTGTATTTAAATAAGGCAAAGTAAAATGTGGACAAAATGTCATCATATACATGTTAGTGGAATAACCTTGGGTACTAAGTTAATCTCTAATCAAACAAACAAACTGTTCCATTCAGTATTTACATATATCTGTTTCACACAAAATTTGGTAAAAACAGAGACTGGTTATTATTGAAGATGGCTTTTTGTCTCTTTATAATCAGACAATGCACACATGTAATCTGTTACCTTGTTTCGTAACACACTTTTTAAGCACATATACAACCTCTTCTGTTCAGTCAGTCAGTCAGTGTTTTCATTTTTCTTAGAGATTGAAAAACAAAATATTATAACTGCTATGCCGGATGATCATAATTTCTTGCATGTCTGACTTAAATCAGTAAACAGATATTTACAAAATAAGTATTATGTATAGTAATTACTCAATAATTATTTCACTCTAAAAGTCTACTATAATTCATGTATTTCAACCAACCTCTAGAGATTTTTTCTCAAACTAACCAGAACACACAGTTATACTGTTGTTTGCTACTGTGGGTGTCATGTTTACAGCATGTATATGGCTCCAGTGATCTGTATCATAACTGTGATTGGCTAAGACAATAAACAGATGGGCGATAACTACTGTTTATTCACCAGGACTTATCGTTGTGTTGACCAGCTGGGACTTGAGGCTTGACCAGAAGATATGATTATCTGTAACTGATACTGATCTTCTTGTGTCCGAAAAGCCAGATATGATTTTTAAATATAACTATAGACTATAAAACCCATGAACAAGAGGTTCTTATTTTTTGTCTCTTTTGTTTTTAGTCTTTTTTTAGTGAATCCAAAACTGTTACATCTAAACAGAAGACTGTTCTACTTGGGTTAGGCTTTTTTCTAATAAATACGAAAGTATGACAAATAAACATGAGTGTGAACTTGGGAAGGGTTTCCTTTTTGGAGCATAAGTGAACTATCAGTTTCAATAGTTTCTTCAGTAGAGCTTTCTTTCACTATTTGTGGAGTTTTAAGAAAATATTAAATGTAAAAAAATTCATAACTTAGTTCTCTTGGACTCTTAGTGAAAGCAATTTTGCATTAGAAAGTGTGTCATGAGAGGTAATTTCATTTCTATTTTGTGGTTTTGGTTAACTCTGTTTTCAAGGAAGTTTCGAGGAAACTTTTATTTCACCAGTTCCAGACAAGACTGACATGGTCTACATTTCATTCTTGGTCATTTCCACGGATAGCTTTACATTGTTATTGAAATGATGTTTCTATCCATGGGGATGCTAATGTCTATTGGGACGGAACTAAATGGATTCTGTCAGTTATAGTGACGGATGGAGTCCTATGGCGTTGAATAACATCTACATTAAGAGAATGTACAAGTGTCAGAAATTCATGAATCTTTTAAGTGGTTAGTCTAATGCCTGGACAAAATTTTCATACTAATTGTTTTGCAAAACCGTCGCTATGGCTTATGAGAAGCCATGCTTAGCCCCGTACCATTGTTTAACAGAGATGCCTTTCTATGGTAAGGGTTTAGTCCTTGGTCTGCGTCTGCCACACAGCTCTTTCCTTTCTAATGGTAATACTGCGGCAAATGTCTGTTTTAACAATGTCTGACTTAATCAGTTAATATATTTTGCAAAATAAGTTTAGAAATTACTCAATAATTATTTCGTTCTAAAAGTGTGTAGCAGAAACAGTTGATCTGTGACCATGGACAGTATGTACTGACTATAGTCATACTTTCTATTTAAGCACCAGAGGAATATGACTGCTCTCAGAGCTAAGGAGCCACATGAAATCAATCTGTTTTATGATGTCTTATATTAAATTAAGTCTAATTTGTCTTAGGATTGTCTTATCATTGTTCGTTCACCTACTGTGCTGTCCGGTCATCATAGTAGTTATATAACTGTAAGTACCAGTTTATCTCCACACGTTCACTTCTTTAAAAGCTTTCTATACTTTAATAAGTAAGACCAGGAAAGAGGAGTACAATATCCCAGAAACAAGATAGTGTGAGAATATATATATTGTTGACTGATTGATACAGCTAGTTGGCCATAGATCTTAAATTCCTGAAATATGATTACAGTAGTTCATAAAAACTGCCAAATATTGAGTTTTTTTAGTGAAAAAATTCATTTTTTTTAGTGTCATATTGAATTTTTTTCATTTTTTAATGCCCAACTATTTATTTTTATCATACTTAATTATTTTAAATGGAATCTGAATTGAGTGTTTTACAAATGATGTGTTTAACAACCCATTTATGGTAGTTAAACTGGACTTCTATGAAACCCTGGTGTATGACTTGTACATGTGTATGTGAGGCAACCTCACTCCATCACAGTCTTAACGAATCTTACTAATTGTGGCATGACAGATGACTAGTTTTGATATTTTGTGATTATGACAGTCGATTAATTAGGAATTTTACATTTAGATGTCAGATGACACACTGGGAAAGGGCAGGTTAATTAAGGATACCTGGGGAATATAATAGTCTGGTGCACAGGATATCACAGACGGGTGTCACCTTTGTCTATCCATTGAACCTTTCTATAATACTCTATCCAAGATTTCATCGATTTCTCCTTTTAATCAAATTTCACTTCAAGTCCGTCTTTACAGCTATATGCTACATGTACCTTCTACCAGTTCTTCAGCTTCATAAAGCACTCTCTAATTTGTCCACTGTATTAAAACTTGACATAAGGTGTCATTCTGTGGACTTGAATTTTATCTTCTGTCAGCACTCAATAGCTGCATCATTAACCTGTTGGCGATTTTGTCCTCATTGTTAAAAACTATACAACCAGTATTCTCTTTACTTAGTTTCCTTTCTTCCACTCCCCATGGTCCAGCCAACCGAATCTTTACTTTTCCCTAATATAACCCTCACAAATTTGTCAACTATGTTAAAAAACAGACATGAAAGGCAACTTTGTAGAGTTTGTCTGCAAGTGTGTACTGTTATCATGTTACAAACACATAAAGATACATTGTGTATCTATTTTAAGTTTTATGATACTTTAAACACCTCCACAATTATTAAAGGCTATGATTTATTGGCTGTGTGATGAAGCTATAATACAATATTTATTTCCCTGTTGTACATGTCTAGTCTAGTGTGATAGCACACATATGTTCTTAGGACTCATAAAAGCAATAAATGCTTGTGATAAATAAACAGCCCTTTAGCTCTGAGAGCACCAGGGCAACAGGAAGGTTAAATCTCCAGCCGCCTGTGATATAGGTCAGATTAAATTAATCTTCAGCCGTTGTCATTTTTTTTTAATATTTAAGTATCAAAACAGTGTTCAGTCCTATTTTCACCACAGCAAAATAGTTTATGCCTGTTTCATTTGAAGATGGTTGGTACCAATCTAGTCTTTTCTTTGTTCAGTTGTAAGGGAATATACTTTCCATTTATTTCTTAGTATCAATTTACAGACAATAAAATGTTACAATGATCCTCTTTTCAAGCCCAGTCTTTTTGATTGTCCTCCACCAGTTGATGTAGCATTTCCTTGTTATCAGTTTTAGAATGTTTGTACCTAATCTGACCTCGTTCTTAAACCAATTCTCTGACTTTAAACTACGCTAGCTTTGTCTCTACAGGGGTTTATGCAGACGTCCAATTATTGAGTTTTTTACTGAAAAAATTCAGTTTTTTTAGTGTCCTTTATAGATTTGGTTAATTTTTTAATGCACAACTATTTATTTTTATCATACTTAAACATTAGAAATGGAGTCTGAAATTTTTTTTTGAAAATGATGCGTTTATTAAGTTTATTCTCCAGCTTAACTACCCATTCAGGTTATAGTTTAACTGGACTTCTATGAACCCCTGCTGTATATATAGACATGTCCCCAGCCGTATGTTTGACTGTGCGTGTTTATTATAGGCTATCCTTGTGCATTGTCACAAGAGACTGACTTCCCTGGCATAAAATTGTTGCTAATCTGTGAAAATGTCCTAAAATAAGCTTTTAAGTATTGATCTATCATCTTACTCTTCTCACGTTAACATGTAATTGCTTGCCAATTGAATTGTCACGGGACTTGACAGAAGGCACAAAAGCTAGTACCCTTTTCCGATAAATTTCTATACCTATCCAAGTTATATTTCCAGCAACATGCCAGTGTGATTAAATTTTGTTAATTTCACCAGTTTTTTAATTTATACTTGAAAGACTTTTTGAAACAACGTTTAATTTAGAATATATACCTAAAATATCTATTGAAATAGCTGTTAATTTCACTAGTTTTTTTAAATATATACTTAATACACCTTTTGAAATAACTTAATTTCACCAGTTTTTTTAATATGTACTTGAAAGACTGTTTGAAATAACTTAGTTTCACCAGTTTTTACCAGTTTTTAAGATATACATGTACATGTGCACTTGAAAGGCTTTTTGAAATAATTTAATTTCCAGAGTTTCCCAATACATACATGATGGACCTTATGAAATGACTTTTTTTTTTAACATATATTTGAAATACCTTTTGAAATAACTTTATTTCATCAGTTTCTAAATATACTTGAAAGACCTTTTGAAATTACTGTTAATTTCACCAGTTTTTTAATATACACTTGAAAAACCTTTTAAAATAATTGTTAGTTTTTACATTTTTTGAATATGTACATTTGGAAGACCTTTTGAAATACCAGTAAGGCTCATTCAACAGATGGGACCATGCTAAAGGTATCAAGCTATCCAAATGGTAACATGTATAAAAGGGGCAACACTTATGTGTTAGAATTCGTTAGGACAGATTTACCATGATCAATAAGGGGAAAATGAAAATGTTGTGGAAAAGTGAGTGTAAATCCTGATCAATGGAATTGGCGATACATTGTATATCAAGCCTTCTCCTTACATAACTTATATACCAGTATGATGTTTGCTTGATGGGCCGCATTATGAATATACATGACAGGTGGTTGGAGGAAGCTTACTGTTGCCCAGGTGCTCTCAGACTGAGGGGCGACAGGTTGATCTGTTTATGGTGCCTTAATTTGTACATCTTGTGATTGTCCTGTCTTGTCTTTGTGTGTTGCCAGTTGTGCATGGTGCATGGTGCATGGTATCTTCCACATATTGGGCTGGGATCATAGTCTTAGCTAGAGACCTGTCCACCCGTCATTTCAGACGGGCAGATTTCTAAAAGTGGTTAAAATGACAGGTAGAAATTCTGAATTTTAAAATGGGCAAGATGGGAAAATTAAAATTTGGAAAGGCAAAATTTTGAGGAATAGGGATTTTTGACAGGCAGATTTCTAATCCTTAAGCTAAGGCACTGGCTGGGATGGCCGTCATATGAATGCAATAACCTAACTATTGTAACTGCTGGTACTAAACCAAAGATAAATAACACAGCATGTAAATATGTAGGAAATAATATATGTCGTGTTATTTATCGTTGATTTAATCATAACTATATCTTGTTAAAACCAAAACATACAAACAAGCTGTTAGGTAGAGGTATTGTACAGATATAGGTTACCTAGCTGTATGCTGTAAGCTTTTGTCGTATTACATAGATTCTACATGATAACCATATGCCCCCTGCAGCTCTCCGTCTATATAGCTGACACCTTCCGTTAATAAGTAATATGATTCTCCTTAGAAAATTACCTTTGCTTCAGGGCCTCATCAAATATAAAGTTGGGTACATGTAAAACTCTTACCAGCTACTGGACATAACAGAACAAGATGCAAGCTTTGATGAATATTTTTTACTTGGACTTAAAATAAATATTGACACTTAAACAAAACAAAATATTTAGAAAGATTTGTATGTTTTATAATCCATAATCATATTTTCAGATGTTTGTCTTTAATATGAGTCTGACTGTTGGTATATGGAGTACCCAAAATTATTCCAATAGGGTTATTTTTTCTGAGCAGCTAATGGTTTAATTTATGAGGGGGCTACCATTTGAATTGCATGGTGCACCTGGAAATGTATCAAGGAGAAAATATTCCTTGATGACCTGATACCGTCGTATCGTTATTACAAATTTAAACACGAGCAACATTTTATTGTGGTGATAATAATGCACTTAATATTTTGACCCGAGTGCAGCTTGCTTTCAGCTACATGGGATACATCGATAATACCGAGAACTTGCGAGAAGGCATTTGTCTTTGGCCAGCAAGACAATGCTTGGAACCTGTGCATATGGGACATTTGAAAGAATGGGGGTACCACCTGTTTATTTCTAAACGCAATCACACTGACACAGGGATGTAGATTAATTAAAATCCACAAATCATCTCTGTTCTAGATAAACTCCCATAGGCAAGTTTCTAAATAGATCTTAATCTCGAGTTGTTATGGGTAACCTACAGGTATCTTCAGCAGTGTTGGGCAAGTTACTTCCAAAAAGTAAATACTTACAGTTACTAGTTCCTTGTTCCAAAAAGTAACTAAATTAGTTATTCAGTTACAAGTTATAAAAGTAACTAGCTACTTCAGAAAGTAACTATTGTGTTACTTTCAAGTAAATTTTTAAATGCTCAAATCTGACCCCATCTCCACCCCTCTTTAACGGAACATAAAATACATGTGCATGTTCAATTATTTATGATAAATCTGAATACTATAATGAGATGGACACTTAATACAATACAATCGTCAGCATTTAAGCTTGTCTCGTGCACTGCCCGCTAACCAAGGAAAAACAGTAAAAAAAGTCTTTGCCTCTCGGCTCAGAGATCTAGTTGGTCTGGTGACATAAACAGCTTTAATAAATTATAATAACACGCCACATTTTTTGGCAGTAACGGTAACAGGGTTATTAAGATTGGAAGAGTAATCAATTTGATAACTCATTACTGTAAAAAGTAACGCCGTTATTTATAATGTCGTCATTGCCATCACCAATCTTGAGAGACGATAAAGACCATTTACATGTACATGGTATATAAAGTATTGATAAATATGTCACCAACAAGATATTCGGTATAGGTTAGGAATAAATTAGCCTACAAACTGGTTTTTCACCATTTGTATTCAATGTCAAACTGTGCAATATCCCATGTCGTGTACGTGCTACTTAATATAATTAAGAATATGACGTATTTAGTATAAAATAATTATTGTTTGTTCTACATCTAACCAGGTGTTATATATAATTCCACGTCTGTTACGTCAAAATTTTAATACCAGTAACATTCATGTCAAATAATTATCATCTCAGTATGAACTCTAGCTTATTGAGATAGTCCCGGTGTGTTGGTCACAACCAAAGTATTTTGTTGTTAATTAAAGAAAGGCTGTAGATGAAGATTTGAACTTAAACGGAATATAAGATATGGCTTAATAGACGTTATGCCGAAATGTTCTTTTGATGAAAAAGAGATTTGCTGTATGTTTATTGAAATTCATTAAAATATTTGAAATTTAGACAAGACACGATGTGGCTAAATTAACATCATGCTGAAAATATTATGTTTCTGAGAAAATTTTTTGGTTTACGTTTAGTGAAATTGTTTAAATAATTCATTAAATTATTGAAATTTAGACAAGAAACAGAAAGTGTTAAGCACTTGAACCAGTGTGACCAGCCAGATTTACAGACAATGAGGTGGTTGCTCTTGCTGACTTCGAAGGCTATTTGTGTGATGACCAATCCAGACAGAGAAGGCACCAAATTTGTAGGCAATTTCCTGATGTTACTTCATTCCTTTGGCATAGCATGGAACTCGCTGAAACTTTTTTTCTTCCTCTGTGAAAGGACAGTGGAAATTGGTTATCGACCTTTAAATTTTCAAATTATGGATGTTTAAGGTTAATTTTTTTTAAAAACCCAAGCTTTATTAACAGCATGTTATTTTGTTTAGCAGCCTCTTTATTTACCCACTTAAGCTTAATGTTTACATGGAATTTTCTCTTTAATTCAATGAGTTAGGTAAATGTTTATGGGCTCAAATTGCTCAGAATATTCACATTGACAGGGGTTCAAAGACGTCAAAATATTGATTTTTTTACTAAATGAAATTCATTTTTTTTAGTGTCCTATTGAATTATTAAAAGAGATATTTTTAAAAAATGATGCGTAAAAATGATGCTCAAATTGATTATTCTCAAGCTTAACTACCCATTTAGGGTAGTTAAACTGGACTTGATTGACTATTAGCTGTTAGTCTTTATTTATTTGCCAGCTTAACAGGTTAAAACAGCTTTAAATTGGAAAGAAAATATCTTTCGCTGGGAATGACCTTTTGTATTTTATTACTTTTCACACTGTCACTTTCCTACAAGTCAAGAATGATTAAATATCATAGGAGATTGACTATCTGCTGCTAGTCGTGCTCAAAGTGTTACAGGCCATTGCTCAATGAGATAACAGTATGTTTAATAGCTTAATTCAGAGGTAATAAATTGGGTTTAAAACCCTTTTATCTTGTTATACCTCCTCTTAATCAAGTCCGATAGACTAGTTTGAAACCATACATATCTGAAGTCTTGTATGGTTGTGTGTTCATAGAACAAATCCCAAGAAATGCACCTTATACATGAAACAGACTGTTCAATGACCCTACTGTGATCTAGGCTTTACAAAAGTTCTTGCTTTTAACGTAAAAAAAAAAATTGTAGTTGTGTAATTTTGGCTGAAATTGGCACATATTTAATTATAAATCCATTTGATGACAGTGCATCAGTAAACTGTCCAATGAAGCTATTTTTAAAATATCCCCCCAAAAAATCAGAAATTACTTTACCTCAAATAGTGAAGCTGTATAATTTAATTTTCCAGATAACAATTCTGACAATGTAAAGAAAAGCCTGGAGCTATTGTTTAACTGTGATACTCTGTGTTGTTTAATCCCTTTTAATTCTTTCTATTATGCCTCAGGTGAAGCATTTCTCTTAATAAAAGGTTAGACTGGACTGTTGAGAGTTTGATTTGAAGAAACTTGAAAGGTTTTCTGTCCACTTTTTCGTTATTTGACAATGCTTTTGGAAACCGATTGTCTCCTGGCATGATTGACTTCTGACAATGACATGACAGAAATTAGCCTGACGAAGAGAGACAGCGTTAAAGCATCTGGTAAATCTCCTAATAAACTGTAGGTTTAAATACAATATGTGCCCTAGAAAAAATGTTTCAATATGTATTCTGTACTTCAGACTGCCTGGAAATTATTATAAAGAAATTTTTTGAGGCATTTTATTTACAAATTATTTGTTACTTTATGACATGTCCATGTGATACAGGAATAACAATCTGTTACTACACCCTTATTTTTAAAGATAAGTCAACCTGACCACTTCAGAAAAATGCACTGACGCAAGCAAGTCTCTTGTTATGGCTTTCAAGTTTTTCTTGAAAGACATATTGAAATCGGTGAACTGATTATTTTTATTCTTTTCTGTAAATATCTCTAAAACTAAATAAGGTATAAGTAAATTGATAACATAATCTAATTACAAACTAAACTTACCCGCCAGTTGCATCGAGATAATTTTAGATTTTTACGTCATTTTGGCGCAAGGGCTTAGGCAGACAACCGTCCAAATGGACACCCTGAAGTGAACAATTGCCTCATTTGGACACCCAGTTTTAAGAAACTTTAACATGCAGGAGATAGGAAAACTGTCAAAATTGGACACCCACTATTTGAAATGGGAAGCAAAATGATGATTTTGGACACCATACTTTGGATTTCTGGCTAAGCCCCTGACAGTAGCTGATTAGAGACGAAATTACCCAGAGTTCCCGACAACTAAAAAGACACATGTCTGAAATGTTTGCTGGTCTACAATGCCATGGGCATTATTATACGGCAGTTGCATACTTCTAGTTAATATACTTCTGATGTGATTTAATGCCATTGTTGGAAAACTATAAGTTTCTGAAACTCTGCGATTTATGCTTCTTTGATTGGGGTTTTACACCATACTGAAGATTGAATTATGTGCAGAGGATGGGATGTCAGCCCATTGGCTGGAGGTAGCTGTTTGGTATCAGGGGTAAAAGAAAAGACAAAACCATCACAAGATACAGTACAAAGACACAAAATTTCAGCTTTTTGTTGCCCAATATAGCTCAGAGAACACCAGGGCAACAGGAAGCTCATTGAACACCACCACCATGAGGTCGTTGTTCGAGTGCATGTAAAATGTTCATTAATCCATAATAAAAGTGAAATTAATGATATCGTTTAAAGTGAAATAGTTATAGGTTGAGAGTGAAATAACTGGTTAATAACTGGTTAAATAATTATTATAATAAATTAAAGAATTATCTGGTTTAATAGAGAGAACTTAAATGTGAGATAACTGGTATTATAATGTAAATTATTCCACTTTAGAGTGTTTTAACAATGCTCATGATGAGTGCAAAAGTGATGTCACTTTTTCACTTGCTTATTCACTTATAAAGTAAAAATACCCGATATTTTTTTTATTGATCTTTTGATATTGGTGAAATAGTAAATACTGATTTGCTATTATGAAATATCAGGCAAATAAACCAAGAAAAAAACTCAAAGTAGTGAATGTTTGAATAGTTATGATATCTCCTGAATATGACAAATTATTTACATGCTAATTTGAAGTTGCATCAACTTCTGTAGCTGAAGGGTTTTGGGTATCCTTTAGTCCCGTGTGTATTTCTCGTAGACTTAAACATTAGTTTTCTTGCTTTGTCTTCCATTATAAAATATGTTTAAGGCCATGATACACACAACATTGACTCTAAAATTGGGCTAAAAGCTTTCTCTGTGTTGTCATGCCCCAGCTGTTGTTGTGGCAGACTATGTGAATCAAATATATTGATATTCAATAAATTGTTAATCATTTTCTTTGTCAGAGGTTCAGTTTCTCCTTTGTTTAAATTGTTCACTTACTTTAATAACAGATGGATGAACTTGTTTTTCAAACCGAGAAACACAAGCATTATAATACATAATGATAGTAAACTTTGTTAATCAGCCCCAACACAGGGCTCGAATCCATGGCACTATATGTAAGACACAAATATGGAAAATTATCATTTTCTGAATAAGCGGAGGGTGAGGACGGAGTTTGACATTGCCCTGGTCCTCTCAGAGCAAAGGGGCGATATGAAGTTGATGTGTTTGTAATATCTTGCTACATCCTGTTACTGTCCTGTATTGTCTTTGTTTGTTGCAAGTGGTGTACAGGGTGGTTTCCTTCACTCATTGGGCTGGCACGTCATCATGGGAGTGAAATAACTGTAAGTACGGTGTTAAACACCAATAAAACAAACAAACTTTCTAAATGAAACGAAGAATATTATTACAGGGTGTATAGTTAAAAATTGTAATGTTAAAAAATTGATTTAATTTGAGTACTTTTTCAAAAAGGGTCAAACTATGTGTAAATGCAAAAATGTTGGTGACATGATTATAGAATGATAATAGGAGTTTTATGATGAAAAAAAAGATGAACCCTCAGAAATCACTTTTACTCGCAAAATTTACAGGTATCTTACTAGACTTTATGTCTTGGTCATACTAAATGGGCTTTAGTATGAAATTTTCAGCTTTGGGAGCTGTGTCACTCTCCTATCAGAGGGGTAGTGAATGTCCGCTACCTAGACTCCAGCTGACTAACCTTCTATTTTTTGTAGGTGGCTGAGTGCTCTTGTTGGCCTGCCTTTACTGCTGGCGGTTCGGTGCCTAACTCTGAGGTCGTGGGTTCGATTCCCGGACGGGTTTCAACCTGCAAAATTTTTTGAACTGGAATCGGTTCAAACTAAGAAAGTGTTATCCCAAAATAATGAGCTATATATATAAAATGCTAAATGTGATGCATTGTTGACTGGCCTGTAAGCATAACTATCCGGTGTTACAGAAGGCCTAAATACAATCTGTAAATGACAAAATGTCGCACACAAAGAGTCTGACACATATACTCATTCGTGGGAAATTTAAAAATAAGTAGACAAATCAAAATTTAATTTAACAAAAAATAATGATTTTCCCACATTTAGAGTAAACTGTACATAACACAGGTTCTGCAACGGGAGAACGAAATAACATGACATGTCTCCACTTCAAACGGTTAATACTTTGGAAATACTTTTCGCCCAGCATCGCCTTTCAAATACTCACAAGTCACTCATGGAATTCGATGTCTACTGAACAAAAATATAACTGGACCATTGCAGAAACAAGCAGCCAATCAGGAAGCCGTTTACACATCAAAGTCGACAACAAACAAGCGTAGCGCCACTGTCAATTAAGGCGTCTGTGATGACTCGTTATGGGACTAAGATTGTGCGTGTATTTTACATGTATAGACTACTTGTCATGCTGTGTTTAGACCGCATCTGTTTTTATTCTAAGTTCCAATCTGATTGGGTGCAGTAAAGAGAGGTCATCCGAAAGTAGCTGTTGTATACTCTATTTGACTCCGGGTTTTCAATCTATTAAGGCAAGGTAGGGAAGGAAGAGAGGCTTAATGCGACGATCTTCTTTTCCGCCTTG